>BMAU01006503.1:0-12916 GCA_019973935.1 Trichonephila clavipes | reverse complement strand
ACTCAACTTCGGGCTTTAAGTAGTTTAGGTATAACCACGGATCAGTGCGAAATAATATTATATCCGTTAGTCGAAAGTGCGTTACCGACCCATATATTGCATTCATTTGAAAGACAAAAGAAAAAATAATGAGACTGCAACACTTGATTCTATCGTTTCGTTTCTAAAGAGCGAATGCAATCAGAGAAGAAAAAATAAAATTAAGTAGATCGGACATATTTCCCCTATCAGCGCGAATGCAAGCAGTTGGCAGAGAGCCAACGCTCACTCCGTCTGCTAATGAATTATTCATTAATGAACCAAACGAAATATGTGTGTTATGTTTAAAGATCATCGGTTCGCTTTTTTGTAAAAGGGCGTTTTTTATTCCGTTAGAAGAAAGATTGCAATAATAAAGGAAAGGATTATGCCGGAATTTGTTTGGCTAAAAGGTCATCTTGCTTCTAGATGTCGATCTCAAATAACTTGTCAGTTGTGTTCTAAAAGACATGTAAAGTTCATGTACCCAAATATTGAATGTAATAAGTCTGATTATCTCAAACAAGATGTGAATGATAAAAATATTAATGAAAACACAGTTGATTCGTTACATTCTCGTGCAACGAATGAAGTTGTATTACAAACTCTTGTTGTAAATGTACATAGCATCAAGAGAGAGCGTAAAGCTAGGGCTATCATCGATACCGGATCACAAAAAATCGTATATTTTGAGATCTACAGCTGAAGAGTTGGGTTTTAATTTGCAGGGGAAGAGGAATTTCGCCATTCCTTATTTGGCGGAACTAAAACAAGGATGTATAAACACAAGTGTTATAAAATCTACTTGAGTAGTCTTGATGGTAACTATATTTGTAAATTGGATGCTTTAGACCATGATGTCATCTGTAATGACATTTCTAGTGCAAGAAATGGTTCTTGGATACATGAATTGAAAACTAAAAACATATTCTTAACAGATATTCAAGAAAACACAGGTCCCATTGAGGTACTTTTGGGTGCAGACAGTGCTCCGTAAATTAATTACTGGTCGACGAGAAGAATTAAAGACAGGCTTAGTAGCATTAAAAACCAAGTTGGGTTGGACTTTAATGGGTAAAAATTACCCCGAGATATACCGACAAAAAGGATACAAGTATGAATATTGTAACTATGTTATCTCAAGAAGATATTCCTGTCTCTACACTGTGGGATCTAGAAATGCTTGGTATACGGGATACAATTGAGGCAAAATTCAAGAGGGAAAAGGAAAAGGCGGTTATGTCTCACTTTCTAGAAACAGTCCGGCAAAAGGAAGATGGCAGATACGAGGGCCATACGTCTTGGAAAGTGGATCCGGGCCTTTCTAACAGACAATTATGAGTTGTGCTTAAAAGACTTGAATCTACCACCAGGAAGTTGGAAAAGATCGGTTTAGAGAAAAATATCATGGAAGTCTTTAGAGAATGGTTAGCGGAAGGAGTTATTGAGGAAATTCTGGAAAGGAGTTACCTGTTCGTACCCATTACCTTCCATCGACCTGTCATCAAGGGAAACATCCGCAACATATCTTAAATGAAGATAAGACCGGTCTTCGACGCTTCTGCTTGGATCAATAACCATCAAATCGTTAAAACGACTGTTTAGAGACTGGAAACAATTTAATTGAATTAGTTCCTGCTATTTTTGGCTAGATTTAGACTGAAACCGATCGAGGTGTAATTTCTGACATCAGAAGAGCTTTTCTCCAAATATCTTTACATGAAAAAAGATCGAGAGACTTCGTAAGATTTCTTTAGTATGACAATGAGGGTAATATACGAACTTACAGGCATGCTCGAGTTGTTTGGAGTCACCAGCAGTCCTTTTCTCTTGTGCCGGTTATTAATTACCATTTATTAAAAGAATCAGTAAAAGAACGTTACTCTGAAGAATTTCTTAAAAAATTACAAGATAGTTTTTATGTCGATAATGCGTAACAGTGTACAAAATAATGCCGAACTTAGAATATTCGTCGAATCTGCAACTAATGTAATGAAAGAAGAATGTTTGATCTCAGAGGATGGGAAAGTTCCGCCATTCCTTCAGAAAGTACGACATCACTAGTATTAGGACTGATTTGGGACAAAAATTCTGATACTTTAGAAATAGATTCAGAATCTTTGAAATTTGATGAAAAAGAAAAAGATAACTAAAAGGAAAATACTTTCATTGGTTAGTCGAGTATTTGATCCCATAGGTTTTCTTGGCACCTGTTATGATTCAACTTCAGATTTTGCTGCAAGCCACTTGGAAAACTAAAGAAGCATGGGATGATGAAGTGAATGATGAAATAAGGAAGAAATTTTTTAAAATGGGGAAAGAGCAGCTGAAATACTTCAAAAATATAAAAATTCCCAGATGGTTAGGCGTGATGGAGGAACCCAATTTGAGTATCCATACTTTTGTCGATGCCAGTAAAAAGCAGCTTATGCGTCATGCATTTTCTTAAAGAAGTGAATCCAATACGGGCTCAGTGACCGTTCAATTACTTCAAGCCAGATCACGAATAACTCCCATGAAGACTATTACTACCCACGTCTTGAATTAATGGCCGCTACCATCGGGGCCAGGCTTTTAGTTCTGTGAAGCATGCCCTGAAAATTTCCAATATCAAGACTTACTTTTGGACCTATTCTTCTACAGTTCTTACGTGGATAATTCGTCGAGAACAGTGGTCGGTATTCGTTGCCAACAGAATAAGTGAGATTAGAAAATTGACAACTTCGGAAGATTCGTTCCATATTTCAACTGACCAGAATCCAGCAGACATTTTATCAAGAGGTTGTGGACCTAAACAACTTCAGAAACGCAAGTGGTGGCAAGGGCCAGATTGGTTAAAAAATTCGAAGGAACAGTAGCCGAAATCAGCTGTAAATATTAACGAGAAAGAAGTAGAGATAGAAAAACGAAAGTCAGTCATCTCTGCTAATAACACAGAGGGTAGAATCAATTTCATCACAGTTAGCCAGAAGATTTTCTAGATTTTCAAAGATGATTAGGGTTATGGCTTGGATACTGCGTTTCCAACCAAAGGCCAAAAGACTTAAGAAAATGTGCTGAACTTAAAAATGAAGAATTGTTAAATGCACAAAAGATTATTTTTCGTTTAATACAAAAGGAATGTTACTCTAATGAAGAAACACGAAAAAGTTTAAAAGGTCTTCTAATATTTGAAGATGAAGAAGGAATATTACGATTGAAGTCCAGATTGATAAATGAAGAAGAATCGAAAGATTTTATTTCTCAATAATTCTACCATCGAAACATCTGGCAGTGAGAAGATTTATAGCGCAAGAACATCTCGTTAACAAACATGCTGGGACATTAACTCTTCTGACTATTTTACGTGAAAGATTTTGGATAGTGAAAGGGAAAAGAACTGTCGAAGTGTTATCAAAGAATGCTTAACATGTAAAAGACAAAAAGATTAAACATCTTGAGGTACCTTTTCCTCCTCTTCCAAAAAAGACCGAACAGAAGTAGCAGCAGTTTTTCAAGTTTCAGGTGTAGACTTGGCTGGACCTTTGTTGACTAAATCTAAGCAAAAGGCGTGGATAGTACTTTTTACTTGCGCCGTATTTAGAGCGGTCCATCTGGAACTAATAACTTCACTTAGTACCACTGACTTCATCCAAGCTATGCGTAGGTTTATTGCCAGA
This sequence comes from Trichonephila clavipes, assembly GCA_019973935.1. Taxonomy (NCBI): domain Eukaryota; kingdom Metazoa; phylum Arthropoda; class Arachnida; order Araneae; family Nephilidae; genus Trichonephila; species Trichonephila clavipes. The sequence goes on along the minus strand of BMAU01006503.1, from coordinate 9,239 downwards.
ATTTCTGTGATGTATTCAGACAATGGTACTAATTTCACAGGTCTAAACAACGCTTTGAGACAATTAGATTGGACTACAATTGAAAGTGAATTTAGAGTCCACGAAATACGTTGGAAGTTTAATCCACCCTCTTCTCCAATATGGGGAGGCTTCTGGGAACGCTTGATTGGAATTTTGAAGGATCTCTTAAGAAAAAATCTTGGGCGCTCCTGTTTGTCTTACGAGGAATTGCAAACTCTCGTCTGTGAGTGCGAATCGGTCATGAATAGCAGACCGTTAACCTACATATCCGAGGAACAAGAGCTGAAAACCTTGATTCCCTCAATGTTTCTTCAGGATATTCCATTAAATGATGTTCCTGATTTGGATCAAATTCAAAAGACTAATATTGTTTTGAGATGGAGATATATTCAAAAGGTTCGCGAAAATCTAAAACAACGATTTAAAAGAGAGTATCTGGGTTTCCTTCGTTCTTCAGTTATCAAAAGAGAAGATAAAATAAATGAAGGTGACATTGTGTTAATTGGTACAGATGATAAGAAACGGCTGCATTTTGGCTGCTAGGAAGAGTACTGGAACTCTTTCCAGGAAAAGATGGAATAATTAGGCTTGTGAAATTGCGAACTGAAAGGGGAGACATGTTAAGACCAATCCAACGACTGTACCCTTTGGAAGTAACATCAAACCAGTTAAGAAATTTATAAACACTTAAAAACACCTTTGAACTTTTTTTTTTTTTTTGTATTAGAACTTTAAGAAATTAATTTCATTCCAATATTTTGAAATATTTGTATGTACTTTTTATTGTAATCTAAAATTGTATGCACATATTATCTTTGTTTATTTGTTTTTGAGTTTGCATCCCCAAACTCAAGGTGGGGAGTATGTTGCGCCCCTATCCAAAATCCGTGAGAGGTAAGTTTCTCTGTGAGGGAGTGGCAACAGTTAGAAAAACGTTTTGTTTTGAAAGTGTAATGGATGAAAAGTGTTATGAATGAAAAGAATTTAATGTGTTTTGCTGTGCTGTTTTGATTTAAAATATATCTTGTTGATGTTCTCTTCTCATCGTTGTCGTCTATGGACCAAACCCCCTACATTATTCTCACGAACAATAGTATTAGAAACTATACATAGAGAGCAGCAAATTTTATTATTTGAGTAGATTCATTTTTTTTTCTGGTACAAAATTATGTGTTTCGCCCTTTTCTCCCAAAGAGATATCCGTGCATTCGAAAAAAACATCCTTCTTCAAACCAATGTAACTTAGTAATAAAACAAAACAATAATTTGAAATTTTTACCACATGATAATCATATATACTTACATTATTTCTCAAATTTTCAGAGAATTTGAGGAAAAATTAAAAAAGTTATAAAGAAATATAAATTGGACATTTTTCAAAAAGACGAAAATCAGTATTTTACACCGCGCAGAATTCTGAAGTACAAAATTGATCAAAATTTACGAAATTTATTTTACTTGGTAGAAAAACGTTCACTTTTAAAGTTATACTAGCTTTTAAGAAATTTAGAGAAAATAAAAATATTTTTTAAATACAATTTTAAAGAAAATTTTAAAATTTTAAGAAAAAAAATAAATTAAAATTCTCAAATAAAAAAAAATTCTACAATTTTTTTTTAAAAAAATTGTTACATATAAGTTATGAAGAACCTTATTTTGAACACGTGTATGAAATTTCAAATTGATATCATAAATTGCTTATGAGAAATCCTTCGCTCAAGCTAATAAAATTTTGGTATCAAAATGCTCAGAAATGTTGAGGCCTTAACAAATATTTTTTTAAAAAAATTGAAAAATTTGCAATTTAAGACCCCTTAAGATGAAAAAATAAGTATTTAGGGAATATTTCGAAATTTAAAAAAATGCCATGATATAAACAGATACATGAATTATAGTGTTGAAAATTATCATGAAGATCGAAACATTTTTTCTTTTAAAAGTGTGATCCGTGTTTAGTTAGGCCCCTGTATATTTGGCGAAGACAGCCTTAAACATGATGAATGTAGGGCAGCCTTTTATGTACATGCATGTTTAAAAAATCGAAAATATTTGTGTAGTCTAGAATACAAACACATGAATCGATATTTAAACAGAGCAGCAGATAATGTATTTCATTTTAGCAGCTGTATTTTAACACACAGATTTAATCGTTTGTATAAAGTCAAAGAGCCAGCGTGGAAGGAAAAGAAAACATACGGCTGGTTCTTCTGAGGAGGGGAAGGGGGAGAGCAAAGGAGAAAGAATTATCGTTTGGTGCCTTTCATTCATTTGTTCCAGCTACCCCTTTTCCCACCTGGTAGACGCCTCCGAGCAAAAACGATGTGTAATTAAAACGACGGACTTTCTTTCTCTTCCCCCTCTTTTTTTTATTGTGTTGTGATTTTTTTTGTACATCAAATAGGAGGGGCATAGGAGTGTCGGCAGTTGACAAGCGCAATTTGTTTTCCCGCTGTGAAATAGAACACTCGTAATAAATGCTCACCAGTAAACGCGGACGATCGTAATGCACCCTGGCCCTCTGACAGATATTATTGCCGGGCAATAAACTAAATAAGAATAATTCTCCACGGTTTCTCTTCAGCTTATGTGTATGAAATTTAAAAGGGAATGGTTCGGAGGTTGTGAGGGTTGAGGAGAAAGAGCTGCAGAACAAAAATAGAAAAAGATAAAAACGAACAAAATCGAATATATATGTACACTCTTTCTTCATATGGAAATTCAATTTTTTCTCCTCTTCTCCATCCAGTTTTTCATTATGCATTTGTTTATTTTTTTTCCCCAGTCCCTGGTTCGGTTTATGTCAAAGAATCTATTTTCTCGAAATATTACTCGTAATTCGCAATGCGGGAATCCCGGGGAAAAAATCTTAACAAGCAGAAACATAAAAAAAAAAAAAAAAAAAAGTAAATTACATGTGTGTATAAATAAATAAATAAATAAAAAGAACTCGTTGCTGGAGGAAATGAAAATCACCCCCCCCTCCGCCCTCTAAAACATTGAACTTTTTCCCCTTCGCTTTTTATTTTTACTAAATCTAATGCGTGTGTGGCAAAAAATGTTTGTTTCACTTTTATTCAATTGCTGAAAATGATGCTCTCTTTAGTGCTTTGTACATGATGAAGATGGCCTCTGCAATGGAGTTGGATGGAACGATTTTGTTTCTCGTACTCAAAAAGAAAACGTGTCATGAATTATTATTTAAGGTTGAAGAAAAAAGCGGTCTGAATTTAATTTCAATAAAGGACTTCATAATTTTGAGCACACGTAATAAATAAATGGTTTTTATTTTGTGCTCAATAAATCAGATTTATTATAGACTTAATGAATCCTATAAAATTGCTATAGTCAGTATTTATTTTAAAGAAAAATTGGCGTTAAATTCATCTTCAATAGAATGCACTATTTTTTTATTTAAAATTTTTTTTAACTTCTTCAATGTGTATTTTCGTCTTAAGTTTCTTTTTTTTTCAAATAGTATTTTGTTAACAAGAGCTATTTTAGATCTTAGGTATTCTGATTGACAAAGCAACATGTTGGGAAAGGTTTATACGAGAAAGATAATTATTATTAAAAGTAATCTGTGTAGCCAGTTCTCACAATATGAGATGAAATAAAATTATTATAAAATAGAATTTTAATGGTTAGATAATTTATTATTCTGAAATGCATGAAAACCGATGGAATCTTTTTTTTCTCAGTAATTTTATTTTGGAACATTTAGGGTTGTAATAAACATACAAACAAGTAAATATTAATAATTTCGAATCTTCCAATTATTTATTTAATGAAATTAATATTTAAGTATTACAGTATGAACTAAATGTTAAACTGGAACTACTTGAGCCTTTTAAAATATATGAACTATAGTCGAAAATTTACTCATTTAAATTAAAGAATTTTAGCATACAAATCTGCATCATGAGCTATTATGAAATAAATTTCTTGCATACCAATAAAATTTAATTTTAACGATGAACATGGCAAAATAAGTAGTGTTTTTTTGATCACACAAAACTCATGATAAATACTATTTAGCCTGATTAAACAATTAATTTCAAGGTAAATGATTCTAAGTATTATTAAGGTGACCAACCGTGAGTCCTTTTATAGGTTTTGTGTCCTTTTACTTGCTGCCTCCTACTTGTCGAAAAGTGTCCTTCCACTTGTTCTCCTTTTCAATATTTTAAAACTAATCTGTTAACCCTTGTATTCAGAGAGGTCAGGCCAAACTATTAAGGGTCTTGCGACGGTGTAGTCAACACCTTACAGAAAACTGTGTTGAGTTTTTATCGAAAGGAATGCCTCTATTAAAATCGAAGACCATACACTGTTTGAAGAAATTACGAGACTAAATGTATATTTCAATTCTAATAAATTAGAACATTGGGAAATCAGCATGTTGAAATTTATAAAAGATGGGTGGAAATATTTAAGGCATCCGACTACGTTCGGAACCGGGATTTTAAAAAAGCGCATAAATGGATAATTTTCATGATATTTAGTGTTACTTAGATTAGAATACATGTATGAAAATGGTTTTAAGGACATTATGACAAACAAAATTATTCAAATATAATATTTTGACAAAAAATTAACTTAGAATAACCTTTTTTAAAAACGTTCTCCTTTTATAAAAAATGCTTCTATAATAATAATATTTTGCTTCGATAAAGCAAAGACTTCTCCAGAGAGTCTCAACTAGGATTTTCGAAAAATTCATATTATTTTTAGAGTTATCACCCATTGGAATAATTATCGGAGTTTTTTTCTTAAAATTTTTCTCCCCTCTGTTGTAGTAAAATATGGATAAATCCACTTCTAAGTTATATGTTTCAAAAATTCTAGTTCAGCCTCTGTATAGAGGTATGAGCTATATACAGGCACAAAATATTATTATAATATAAGCATTTTTCATAAAAGGAGAATGTTTTAAAAATTGGTCATTCTATGCTCATTTTTTGTCAAAATATTTTACTTAAATAATTTTTTATTGTAATAATATTCTTAAAACAATTTTATGTAGGTTTTTAATCTAAGTGACACTAAATATCATAAATATTATCCATTTATACGATTTTGCAAAATAATGGTTCCGAACGTATTCAGATACCTTAACCATTTCAAAAAGGAACGCATTCCATATGAAAATTTAGTTATTCTTGTTGAATTTACGTTGTACTGCCCTGGAACTAATGCAGCAGTTGTGAGAGTTTTTTCAATTGGTAATGATTTTTGAACAAGAGAGAAATCAAGGTTGAATGTTGATATTTCAGCTACAGTTCTTACCTTATTTTTTGTTCTGAAATTTCCGATATATTAGAAAATGATATATTGACAGAAAAAATACATTCAATGGAAAAATACTCGTTTAAGTAAATAATAAAAAGGGATATAAGCATAATTAATGTATTTTTGTTTGAATTAATAAAATCTTTTATATATTTTTACGTTATAGTTTTTTTCTTAAATTTTTCGTCCTCCCTTTCATTGTGAACAAATTGGTCATAAATTGATAGATGAGTTTTTTAAGGTTGTATGAAAATAAACATATTTACTGAAGATCTATCGAATTGTAGAAAAATATTATTGCACAACTATACTTTCGAACCATAAAATAAATTTTAGATAGACATATTTATTATGCTTGGACAAGAAGAAATTCAACAAATTAACCTCTCATAATATCATAAATTTTATTTTTTACTATCGTAATACTTTTTATTTTATTATTTTCAAGTTATAGTTATGTAAATTTAAGAGTACATTACATTATTTTTATTAAAAATAATCTCATGATGAAGTAAGTTCTTACTGATTGATTTTATTAGAAATACTCATTATCAGTGGCGTAACAGAGAACATTAGGGCACCCTACAAAGTTAGGTTTTGGGCCCCAAGCCTAACTACGTTCTTGGAGTCAATCAAACTTTGGACCCCCTAGGACTCCTGTGCTCCCCGCAATACGGGGGTGTATGTTACGCCACTGATCATATATAATCTATATTTTACTTAAAAATACCTAAAAGGTTTACTGCTTTGTTTAACAGTATAAATCCTAAGGAATCAATTTTATCTGTTCAATTTTATAAGTTCTGTTCTCTTAGGTAATCAAAGTTAAACAAATTGAGAAAAATTGATCTACATCTTGTTTTCTAATTTGAATTTATTTCCCAACTGAAGGAAGATGAATTTAAACGGTAACTTATTCATTTAATTTTAAAGCTATATCTAAGAAACCCCCCTCTCTCTTTATGTATATTTGCAGAGAGAGAGAAAGAAAGAAAACACACACATTTTTTTCCTCCGTTTGTTTGCTAGTTTATGAATATACTATGTTACTTTTTAAATATCACACACACTGCAGGTAGAAATTCTACACTTCGAGTTAATTTGAAACAGCACACACACACACAGGAAGTATGCGTTTATTTTCCAGTCAAACGATTCAGAGGCTTCAGAAATAGGTATCTGATTTCCGAAACAGATGTATTCAACATATTGTGGAAGAATAAAATAAAACATATATATAACTTTTCTAGTTAAATTTACTTAAAGCCTTTTCATGTCTTTACAAATTTGTTTTTTAGTGAGTAATCCAAAAGTTTCTAATTTCAAAATAAATCTTTCCACGATATATTCAAGGTAGATGTAATTGTAAAACAAAATTGCTTAGATAGGATTACTATATTTTTATGACAGAAACATCGGTTTGATATTTAAGCCCTTGAGCGGTATGCACATACGAAGTAAGGACTATCGAAAGTTGACCGCAACAGATTTGCCCTTACCCTGTAAGAGCACTGATATTTTCTTTCTTTGATTTGCGCTTATTATTAATTCTTATTCTGTGTTATTTAGTTCTAGTATTTTGAAAAGGTGATGAAATATGTCTATGGTACTGAAATGCTTTTCATTTGGCATTTTTTTTGTGAAAGCGGGAATTAGTATAAAAAAATGTGCCTTTTTTTTAAAAGCCTTCGTGGGTAAGAAAATTGACCACTTAAGGGGTTAAATACTAACCGCAATTAGTTTTGTGATATTAGTCTGGACATTCTGAGCATTCAAGAGTAGCAAGTTTTAAATAACATGACTTGCAATGTTATGCTATTAAAAACTTAAGAGTAATTTTAATTTTGACCGTTACGTATTTTTTATTTTGTTTAATTCTTGACTTTCTATTATTTATTCTGCAGTACTGTGCGAATTAATTGGGACAAACACAAACATTTTCACAAATGTTGTTTAATTAGTATAGTTTAACTTATATGCACGGTATAGCAATCTTATACAAAATATGTCCTCTTCCAGCTTGAATGAGATCCTGTACACGGTTTGGCATGGATTCTACTAAATTAGAACACAAAGTTTTGATCTTGCCATCACGAAACCAAACTATTATAGCATCCTCAATCATTGTTTTCTTTGTTGAGCAGTCCACTTTACTTACATGTCTCTTTGCAACGCTCCACAAATTTTCGATGGGATTTACATCAGGAGAATTACCAGGCCAATCCAGAAGCGTTATTTTCTGTTTTTGAAAAAAAATCGATGTGTGCTAGATAAGAAGTATGACATGCAGCAAATCTTGTTGAAAGATACCAACATCATCAGGGATCGTAGGCGCAATTTTACTTTCTATTACAGAAAGGTACCGCCCATCCGGTATAGTGGTTAGTAACACTGACTGCAGTGCCGTAGGATCTGGGGATGTTTATATTGTAATCCCCTTCATGACTTTAAATTTCTTCTTTCCTTTGTAATACATGCTTCATATTTACTTCTGTAAGCCCCCGTGTGATACTTTGTGGTGCTCGGGGATTTATAAATGTTCTCAATAAAAAAATATTATAGAAACGTATTGTTTAGAGTTCATCATCCCTTCCACAGACTGCCAGGTCCTCCAGAAGTAAAATAACCCCAACACATTAGTTTTAGAGGGTGCTTAAATGTTTGAATAAGATCCACCACTTCACCTGACAAATCTTGGTGGATACCCCTGCGCAAGAAAATGCGTTTCATCGCTGAATACAACCTTCTTCCAATCTTGTGCAGTCCAAGATTGAAGTTTTCTGGCCCAATCCTTTTTTTATTCATTGCAGGTGTTAATAACTTTTTTCGATTGGTTTTCTTGCAAATCTCCCGGCTTCAATAAGCCTTCGTCACACCAGTAGCTAATAATTCTCTCTGAAGATCTCTACTTGTTTTGTAGGGATGCATTGTACTGTTCGAGGTGTGGTCTTGCGTTTGAGTCCACATTTACTCTTTCGTTTTGGAGACACTGTCCCAAAATTCTTTTGCTGATTAATAATCCTAGAAACACTGGATTTTCCAACTCCAGCTGCTGCAGCAATATCCCTCACAGTCATAGAAGTATGCTGACTAAGGGTAACGATTTTAGTCCTTTTTCTGGGAGTGGTATCCATTTTTTAAATACGCGTCATAAGGAGACAATTCACACAAGCAACCACTTCTTACTGCAACTGAAGGGAAAAATTTTCGACATGTCATGGTCACGGGGTTAGACCGGCTTAGACTAGTCAAGGGCAGTCACGCGTTTTAAGAAAATGCAGTTGAAATCGTTTTGAGGCAGAAAATCCCTGAGAAAAGAACAATTTTCTTAAAAAATATGTTTGTACCAATCAATTCGCTCAGTACAGTAATTTAATACCTTATTAAATAGCTTAGAAACTTCTGAAAATCCATAGATAGTTAGAAATACCTAAGAAAATTTCATAGAAATTATAATCCTAATTTAAAAGTAAACAGTAAGAAAGTTGAAGTATTTTCAGTTAAGATATAAAAAATTAAATTTAAAATATTCGTTAAGAGAGAGAGAGATGATGTACTTTATTGTTATTTTAAAATAAATTGAAAAATCCAAGAATTTAGAAGCAAAACTGACAAATATGAAAAAAAAAGTAATAGCCCAACACAATTATTTCGAAATGGTATCTATGTATTTCTATTGGGAGCTTTGAGAATTTTATGATACAAATTTCATTGGGAGTGTATCTACTAAGAATTCTATGCTATTTGCAGGACCTACATATTGGTTTCTTTAAGTAATGGTTACTATACTTTACGGCTTTTTGAAGTAGAAGAAAAAAGTTAATAATTTTTATATATGTTTAATATAAAAATTAATAAACCAAATATCATGTTTTCAGCGGAAAAAGTAATCATTTAAATACAAAATTAAATGAACATATTAATAAATT
>BMAU01006501.1:0-23628 GCA_019973935.1 Trichonephila clavipes | reverse complement strand
ATATATATATACATATATATATAATATATAGTATATATATATATTGTATACATATATAAATATAATATATAGTATATATATATGTATACATATATATATAATATATAGTATATATATATATATGCATATATATATGTATACATATACATACAATATATAGTATATATATATATAGGTATAATGTAAACCATAAATATATACAAAAAGCTATTAATTATTAATCTGGCACAAAGCAAACTATAGGAGTGTGGAAAATAAACTAGTGATAGCTAAGGGATCATGGCCACTAACACGTGGCTGGCATTATTTTAATCTAGTTGTGAGCTATTGTCCTGATAACAATGAAGATTCATCGTTGATAGTAGAGCTTATGCATATTATATCAATCTAGAATCAACAGGTATAGTTTAAGAAATGGGCTGAATGGATACAAACCCTAGGACTTCCTCCGGAGTGAAGGATCGTCTCATTCTCTACCTGGCCTCAGTATAGTTATGATGTGAATAATATTTTTATCAAATTATATTCTTTGAGTAACTTGAACTCTATTAGGGAATAATTTTCGAACTATATGTCAATTAGCAAGTGTTAAAACTGTATTACAGTGAGAGTTCCAAAAACTCGGCATTCGATAACCCGTCAGGACGAGGGTAACGCAGCCACATCCTTTAAGGTCGAGAAAAACCCACGAGCAGAATCGTTCAAAAGACCTGCCCGGGAAATGATGACGACGTTAACGTTGATGACACCGAGCAAACTCTTAAAATATCACATGGTGAGAAACTATAAAGTTTCTCGAAACCAAATCTTTAGTATTTTCAACATCAAAGTACGTTGTTAATAGAATTACTGTTCCTTTTTGTCGACGGGGCTTTGCCACGTTTTCCCTATTAATCCACTTGAGGAATTTTTGGTTCCAGCATTGAATTAATTTACAGCCAATCCTCTCAGAGAAAAACCACGATATTCAGATTAGTTAGTAAGATATATAGTTGAAAGTTTTTTGAATCGCGAGGAAGAAGTAGAAAAGGAAGCTGAGATGCTGAGACGCCGTGAGCTGATGGTAAGACATTAAACTTAGAAGCGTAGTTAAAAGAAATTAAAGGAAGATAAAGATTCTTAAGGATAACTTTGCTTAAAAAGATAAGAGGTTAAGATTCAGGCGCTACTTACTTAGAATTTAGGGATACGTTATATCACTCCTGTGTAACTCCTGTGTATCTGTCCTGTAAGACTTGTGTTGATCAATATATTTGAATAATAATAAATTGAATTTGTTGTGGCGAACTTGGGTGATCAATTATTTTCTCCCACAAATCAAGGTCGCGTGGATGGAGAGATGGTATCTCCAGGCTGGGAGCTATCACCCTTTGTCGTCTTCGTGTGAAGCAGCAGAATGCAGAGTACAGATGGAAGGCAACAGGACATTATGCATTTCTTCACAAAAGTAGCCAGTTTTTACAAAATCAGCTACTTAGTTTTCCTTATAGATAACTTTATGCCTTCATAAAAGTATTTTTCTGGTTTTCATTTTCATGTGGCTTTTCATAAAAGTGTGTACTTTTCCCATAATTAAGAGTATTTTTGGGCTTAATTAGGCAGTTTATTTCTTGCTGTATTTCCAAGCAAACAATACATACATGTGCAGTATAATATTTTCTGGGGAAAGAAACAAAAAAAAAATCGTACTTATTATTTTTTAATCTTATTCTCCATAACCCTCGGCATTTTTACATAATCGGCCACCCTTTGTTCACACTATATATGACCGAGTTTTCGGAACTCTACAGTATTATGTCAAACCCATCTCAGCTCGGGCTTAGATCTACAAACACACCACAATACACCATCCTTACACACATTTAGTCAAAATGCTGAAGTCCGTAGCGTGGGTTTGAGAAAACTGTGAGCCACACGTATTAATTTGTTATGAGATACCGTTTGTAGCCGAGTATTTGACATGCATGCTATACAGCAGGGACGGGAACCTATATGGATCAACGTGCCATTTTTTTTCATAAGAAATGTTTAATGAGGTACAGACGTACCTTCAAATGATTTTGATTTTGTGATTATTGGGAAAATAATTTTTAAAAAAACTAAATACTATCCACTCAAAACTATTTATTTACTACGAAAGAATACATTTTGCACTCTGTAGTAAATGTTTAAGTTGTTCATGCAATACAAATACTGATTTGCAGATTAGATGACAAATGACTTATATTATAATTGTAAGATGTTACTTTTAGCAGAATATATGCTGAATCTTCGAGTATCTACCAAACGGTTTCCAAACGAGTCGTTAATATTATTCATCTCTGGAAATAATGACTCACAGGCATAGTTAAATTAAAAATATAGTTAAAAATAGTATGAGCTAGCTACTTCAAATAGTTAAATGTGTCTGGAATCGAATTCCATGTTCCCAAAATTTCGTTACTGGCACTTTTATCTATATTGCTTGTTAATTGTTCTGTTTCAATCAATTCCAACTTTTTTTTTTTTTCCTTGTTTCAATAAAAAAAACTTTTGAATCCATACTGAGCTAGACTGAAATCAATTAGTTGCATTTCACACACACAAGAATTCTAAGTGTCCAATAAATCAAATTGGGACAAGCTACGTTAATCAAATGAAGACAAGAAAACATAATAAAATTGAGCGTTTCCGATAATTTTTGAACTGAGGAAATCTCGCTGAAAATCCCTTGATTGAAGAATCAATTACGGAAATATATTTCTCAATAACTTTTTCTTTGTTTGGTTTCTTAAAATGTCTAAATCTTTTATATATTTTTCCAAGTTGCGAAAGTACTTATAGTTTCTTGTAATAACATCGTATCTGAAAACATGCAGTTTATTGTCAAAAGCGCGAATAAGTTGGTGCGCCTGAAATATTGCGTCATGTGCCATCAATGACACGTGTGCCATTGGTTCGCCATTCCTGCTATGTAGAGCAGGGGCTGCCAACTTATGGCACGTGATACAATTCTCAATGACACTCTGCACTACTCTACAAATTATCAATTTTTGAGAGGATGAAAGTTGATAAATTTGTAATAGACTTTATTTTTTGACAAACATTTACAGAATTTGCGAAAAATCTGATCGATAACTCTAAGATAAATTTTTTACAACCATTTTGTTAATTATTGAGCGCCATCGCTGGAGTGATTTTAACTGTTTGAAAAGAGAAAATTGCGTGTATTTGGCTTTTGGTTCTATATATATAAAAAAAATATTTCCTCATGTGAAAAATGTTTCGAGTCCACAAAGAAATTGCTTAACAATTGAATGCTCAGAATCGTGCCAAATTCGAAGTCACAAATTATAGCCTGATTTTAAGATGTGAAAAAAGAGCGGTGCAAGCACTAGGTTCACACATTAAAATTTTATTTAACTATAATGAGAAGGAAGTACTTATTTTATGTTGTCTATCTCTGATTTAAATAAATATGCTTTTTATGCATAATATATGCATAAAATTTAATTTTTCTTTAATTATTTTTTGTTGAAGAAATGGTGATATCTTATTGATGTTTATTTTTATGTGAAGAAATATCTTTAAATGGTGCAAAGTTAACATATAATAAAACTGTAAAGATCTGTATGAATTTGTATTCTGCAACACTGTATCCTTTATCAACCAGAAATTGAATTGTTTCAAAGTGTCCCATGTGTGGCATGTTGAATCATATTGATAGATTGGTTTGATACGCCACAGCTAAAGGTTACCGGTTTTTGATATAGAGTCTACTTAAAAGGGGAGTTGGAAACCCTCTCTCTCTCTATACTGACAATGTTAAATTGGCTGTTTTCGATGTACCTTTTCTCAAAATCTGTTTTATGTACATGCTTGAAATTTTTCGTACTATTAAAGTACACCTCTCGCATTATACTAAAATGAGCTTTTAGCTAATTTTGAATTTTTTAAAAAATTATGAAATATTTTATCAAACATTGCGAAATTTGACCCATTTTTTACTTAAAAAATTTGTAAAAATTAAATTTTTGTGTTTTTTACAAAAAGCTCATTTTAGTATATATTAGACATCATTATTAATAATTCATAAAAAATTTACATACCTGTGATCAGTAGTTTCTCAGAAAAGGTACATCGCACATTAAAATTTACATTTTGAGATAAATTGATTTTAATGTATACAGTGAGACTTCTAATCGGCAGGAAATAAAAAAAATAAAAGGCTCAATTTAAAATAAAAGATAAATGTTTTGTTTTATATCAGTCATTACAGTTTTAAGCAAAAACAAAGTAATTTGTTTACAATTTTCGCCATTAAAATGGGCGTGGCCCAAATTCACAACGATTATATAAAAATACGTTTTAAAGGCTTCTAAATACCCTAGAGGTTGGAAGTAAGGTATTTTTAGAAAGGTTAAAATCTATACAATTTGAAAATGTAAAAATCTCAACTTGTCAAAAAAATAAGATTTTAGCTTTCCAACACCCTTAACTAGAGAATGGGACGTTAGTGGTTGCGCAGGCTGACGCGGGAAGTCATTCTAATCCTTTTTTATTATTATTATTTTTAATGTACTCGATAAAAATCGTAAATTCTAGTGAATAATTTGATAAAGGGAAAGTATATTTACCTACTTTTTAAGGATTTTTAATTTTTCTTTGACAATTTCATGAAAAATCCAGTCAAACTGAACTAAAATGCTTTAAATGTGTGAGACTTTAATAAAGAACAAAAATAACAATCACTTTTCACTAACATTACAGGAATGATATTTTCAGGCAAAACTCTCATATTCTGTTCAAATTACTGTAGTTTTATTGTCCTTTGATAATTGATAAATAGCATATTGAACTTTTCCTTGTTTGTGTCTTTTTGACAGGGTGCAGTGTGTCTTTGATTCCCTTTTGGCTTATATTTTTTGATAGAGTTTTTTAGGTAGCATTTGAAAACTCTGCAATCAACTCAAAAACTTCACGAGCTCACCACTTTTCTCAAATTTTCTTTCACTACCATTATTAATATCCATAATTTCATCTGGTTCTTCCCTTGCTTGATCAGTTTCAACTTCATTCAATTAAGATCGCAGATTCTCATTTCTGTAATTGATTCTGTTCATTTACATTTGTAAACCATAATGATTCATACAACACAGTAATAAAAAACCAATAAGTCGTTACAAGAGAAAAATGTAACTAATCTATAGAAAATATTTAGGAACAAAATTGGTCGCGCAGGGAACTCAGTCACTCCAACTACCTTAAGAGGAATAGGAAACCTCTATACCGACAATGTTAAATTAGCTGTTTTCGATGTACCTTTTCTCAAAATCTGTTATATGTACATGTTTGAAATTTTCATACAATTAAAATACTCCTTTTTGCATTATACTGAAATTAGCTTTTAGCTATTTTTGAATTTTTTCATAATTGATAAAATATTTTTATCAAATATAGTAAAAATTTTTGACCCATTTTCACAAAAAAATTTTTGCAAAAAATAAATTTTTGAAATTTTTTACAAAAGCTTATTTTAGTATATATTAGCTATCATCATAAATATATCATAAACAATTTACGTACCTGTGAACAGTAGTTTCTCGGAACAGGTACATCGAACATCAAAATTTACATTTTGAGATAAATTTATTTTAATGTATACATTGAGACTTCTAATAGGCTAGGAAAAAAAAAAATAAAAGTCTCAATTTAAAAAAAAAAAAACATGTTTTGGTTTATATCAGACGTTCAACTTTTAAGCAAAAACGAAGCACCTTGTTTACATTTTTCGCCACTCGAATGGGCGTGGAATCTACTCGCCACTCAAATGGGCACTTCGTCGATCAGAAAATTGCAAGTGCTACATTCGTAGGCCGTTACCATTTGCACGACCGAACATGCAATACATGTCTGCTTTTTCGATATACGTTAAGTCTCTAATGGTAGTGTCAGCACAATTGCGAATGGCTCTTTCCTTACTGAGATGCATCCTGTTGAACGACGACTAGACATCTAATGCCCCCGCCGGCAATGCAAGGAACCCAGAATTTCATTGCTTTTTATTTTATTCCCCTGTTTGTGCCTCACCGCGTCATCCGGCCGTACATTCCTTTACAACAGTGCTTCTCAAACTTTCAATATACGCGGCCTGCTGTTCAATCATCTTATTGCTCGCTCACCTCCCTACAATAACAATGTATTGAATTCAATAATACTATACTTTGACAATAAAGCTACAATAACTTCTTATGTGCCACCGACGCATAAAAGTGTCTCACTCGGCCAAACCATTAATTTTCTGGACGTATATATACGTCTTTCCGAAGTAAAGGGTGTTTTTTTTTAGAGATATAGAAATCTTTAAATTGCAATAAACAACGATGTATTATTCGATTGACATGAATTTTTTATTCGAAAGATAATCTTGTGGCATTACATTTAAAATATGATTTCTGGCATAGGACTGCCACGGCTGGCTCGGATGTAGTCCAATCTGGATCCAATTTTCGATGACTTTTTCTCCAACATTTGTGGCCGTATATCGGCAATAACACGGCGAATGTTGATTCCAAATGGTCAAGCGTTTTGTGGCTTATCCGTATAGATCAATGACTTTACATAGCCCCACAGAAAATAGTCTAGCGGTGTTAAATCACAAGATCTTGGAGGCCAATTCACAAGTCCCAAACGTGAAATTAGGCGGTCACCAAACGTGTCTTTCAATAAATCGATTGTGGCACGAGCTGTGTGACATGTTGCGCCATCTTGTTGGAAACCACGGCTCCTGGACATCATAATTGTTCAATTCAGGAATGAAAAAGTTAGTAATTGGCAGTGTTCCTCCCTTCACCAGGGAGCGCACTGTGCTCCCCTCCGAAGAATGCGTTTTTTGTATAAGAAGAGAGTCTCTCGGCGCCGGCGCGTTAGGTCGGAGGCCATTTTGAAACATTACCCACGTGGATTGCTTTTTTAAAATTTACATGTTTATATTGAATAAAAGTGCTGTCCGTAAGAATAATACGTCTCTCTGTTGGGGAAAACTACAACAACATTATACATTTTACCACAACGTATCACGATTAAGCGCATCACGTCAGGGATATAGAACGCTTGGAGGGAGTCAAGGGCGACATCAAAAGGAACCACGAGGTAGGGCAACCCTTTTGTATCGTTTTGAGCGAATTCAGCAAGGGTTTTTTTTTCTTCTAAATTTTTCTGGGTTGATTAATTCATTTAGAATAATTCTTTTCTAATCATGTTTCATGGAGCTAGAAAGGAAGAATTAATATTAATTGCGGATGAATTGGGTGAGGAAATAACTCCAGAAAAATGAGAGTGTTAGATTTGAAAATTTAATTTTAGATAGCGACAAATATAAAAACAATAAAGAGTTTATTGATGACTATTTAGATTCGATTATTTCGGACAGAAAATCAAAGGAAGAGCAAGCGCGTTGTAACGGCAGAATCAAGCGATCAGTTTGAAAAAATAAATCTGGAAAAAGTTAAACTGGAAATAGAATTGGGAAAAAATAAATTTAGAAAGGGCAAAAATTGAAAGTCAAATGATAGCAATGAGTTGCAGCGTACAAATCCCGAAACAAAGCAAACTTCGATAGAAAATTTTATTCTATAAGTGTTCGTACTTAACTCTTCCGATTCCTAAAAAAACAAGAGGGGTGAATTTATTTTTCTCTTCTTTAGAACGTTCATTTAAAACCAAAAATGTGCCGGATGAATTTAAAGGAGAGATTCTTTTAAATTTGCTAGGAGAAAGGCCGAAAATATTTTAGTTTATGTTAAAGATGAAGAAATAAGCGACTATAATAAATTAAAAGGTTAGTTCTAAGAGAATTTGAGCCAACACCTTTAATTTGCTTGCAAAATTTTCAAAAAAGGAAACGAATGCCAAATGAAACGCATGTTCAGTTGGCATTCCCGTTTGTTAACGAATTGGGATCAATACTGTAATTTGAGAAATGTAAATGATTTTAATTCTTTAAAGGAGTTAATTGTTAGCGATAAACTATATGAAACATTAGATAATGAAACTGCCGTTCATATAAATATAAAAACAGAACAAAAATTGGTTCAAACCAATTCAAATGGGAAAGAGTGTGACATGTTTTATGCTTCAAAGCGTGCAATCATTTTCGGAGTTTACACATAAAGCATGTCATAATCAGAATGACTCACGAAAGGATTTTAAATATATCCCTCCTAACGCGAGACGGAAGTAATAAATCTCAATTGAAAGAAAACAAATTTATTAACTCAAACAAAGTAGGTTAAATAAAAAAAAATAGAATGTTACATTTGCGGTGAAAACCATTTAGCTCGAGATTGTAATAGAAAGTATTCTAAATTAAAAATGAGAAAAAGAGACTTCTCAAGTGCAATATGTACAACCGAAAGTTGACCTTGAGCCTTTGAAATATGTAACTGTTTATATTAACGGGAAAGCAATAAATTGTGTTTTGGATAGCGGAAACCTCAGATTTTTATATGTAATTCCGTTACCTTCCAGATAGTTCTAAAATGATGAAATTCGAAAAAATTACTTTAAGCCTGGTATCTTGGAGAAAATGTAGAAAACAAAAACTAATTAAAACCGCTATAGCTTTGATAATAATTCTTCGAATCATCCAATGGATTGCTTGGTAGCGATCACAGATAAATTAAATGCTGATGCTTTAATACCTCCTGCTTTATATGAGTCTTGTGTTCAATAAATGACAAAAATAATAAAAGGAAAATGAGATTTTTGCCGAATCGGCTGATAGTTCTATTATTTTCAAATGATGAAAATGAAGCAGAGTGTGGGAAAGATATATTTTATGTTGAGAGAGTGACTCAGATAATATAAATTTTAATTGGATTACACTAAAAATGAAAGATGAGCAGAATACTTGTGATTCTCTTTGAAAAGGTTCGCAGAGTTAAAAAATTAAACAAAGGAATTTTTTATTAATTGATGGATTAATTTATCACAGGGATAAAATTCTAAATGAACCACTTATGCAATTAGTTTTACCGCGTTGTAGAATAGATAAGGTAATGAAACTAACCCATGTGTCAGTTTTTGAGGTCATATGGAGGTAAAGAAAACAAAAGAGAGGATAAAATATAATTTCTTTTTGCCAAATATGTCTGGCGAAAATGCTGAATTCGTCCAGACATGCAAAGGGTGTCAGCTTCTGAAGTTCGAGAAAATTGGAGATAAACCCCCATTACACCTATTGTCCGTCCTGAGCTTCCTTTTGAGATTGTGCCAATATAGACGCGGATCGGAATCTATTCAACCGCCATCTGGTAGAGACATAAATACGTTCTTTGTATGATGGATCAACATATTACGTTGGCCTGAAGCAGTACCACTTAGATCCCTAACAGCCAAAATGCATGTGACTCTCTATTACAAATATTTTCGAGGACTGGTATTCCGAGTATAATTCTGCCAGTGATCAAGGTACAAACTTCAAGTCGGCTTTAACCCAAGAATTTACGAAAGGATTGGATCTAGTCCTAGATTCCTGTCCTGGGCTACCCGCCAGCAATGGACTAGTTGAAAGATGGAATAAGGTATTGAAGGACATGATTCATCACGTTATTCGTGAAGATCCACTAAGCTGGGATCGACAATTACCTTTTCTGTTGTTTGCATACCGTGAAGTACTGAACACTACCACCGGTGTATCACCATTTAGTTGTTTTTATGGCAGAGAAGCTCGAGGGCCGCGTTAGCCATTCTTAAATCATCCTGGGCAGGCGAAATACATCTTCCGACGAACATTTCCCAGTCAGCTGCTGATTACCTTTCAGGAAATGAAGATAAATATGGAAAAGGGCTGCCGAGAGTGCCTCTTTAACTGCTGCTCAGAAACAAAAGGCTTATGGAGATTACTTCAACAAGAGGTCATTGTGAAGAATTTTAGCATCGGAGAACAAGTTGTTTTGCTGATACCAGATTCTAGTAAGATCTATGCGAGATGGACTGGACCTTGGAAAGATAATTCAACACCATCCACCCTATTCATATAAAGTTAAACTGTCCGATGGAACTGTAAGACATGTTCACGGAATAAGATCAGGAAGTATCATCCTCGTGCAGTTGCAGTTGGGGTCATTTTTGAAGGTGACCACGAATTCGGAGAAATCCATCCCACTCTAATGTATCGAGGTCCACATCTGAAAGAGTTCTACATGAAATCAATCTGAATCATCTGAAGGAGAGTGAGAGGGAACAAGTGCTAGTGATTGTTCTAAAACACTAAACACTATTCACAAGTGATGTGAAAATAGCCAAAGTAGGGACTCATCGAATTCGCTTTTAAAGCCGAACATTGAACGTAAAAAAGCCGTTCGTATATATCGCATACCAGAGTCCTTGAAGATTAAAGTTGATGAGCAGATAGAGGAGCTTTTGCGACTTGATTTAATTGGAAGAATCTGGACGTAGAAATAGTCTATCCAATTGTTTGCGTTAACAAGAAAGATGGTACCCTTACGACTTTGCGTTGACTTCAGAGCTCTGAACTCGGAGAGTGTGTCTGATGATTTTCCGCTGAAGATGCAGTGGAGCCATACATTCTATTGGAAGAGCTAAATAAAAACAATATCATCACTACGTTAGATCTCTTGAAGGGGTATTGGGCTATACCCATGGCTGAAGACAGAAAAAAAATCTTACATCTTTCAAGACTCATCGGCAACAGTACCGTTTCAAGGTGATGAGTTTTGGTTTGAAAATGCTTCGCCACATTTCAGCGTGAAATGAACAAAGCATTATCGTGTTACAGAGAGTTTTCACGTGCCTACATCGACGACATATCGCAATCTTCTTCAAAATTGGGAAGAACATCTTCATCTGATACTATTTTAACGAAACTTTCAGAGTTAAATTTCACTGTGAACCTCAAAAGTGTGCCTTTGAAAACTCAAATTAAATATTTGGGTCATATTATCGGTTCTGGTAAGCATGAACCAGATCCCGAAAAGACTGCAGTTATCAACAACTTACCAGTGCCAAAACGAAGGAGCTTCGTAGTGTACTTGACTGTGTAATTACTATCGTGAGTATATTCCTAAATATTCAGAACTTGTGTATCCATTGACAGAACTCACCAAAAAGAGAGAGT
The DNA here is from genome assembly GCA_019973935.1 of Trichonephila clavipes. Lineage (NCBI taxonomy): Eukaryota > Metazoa > Arthropoda > Arachnida > Araneae > Nephilidae > Trichonephila > Trichonephila clavipes. The sequence goes on along the minus strand of BMAU01006501.1, from coordinate 12,509 downwards.
ACCTGATTCCATCCCCATGGACTGAGAAAAACATGATTCCTCATTTCATCTTCTAAAAGGGGCTTTAGTGGAAGTACCTTCGCTGTACTCTCCAGTTCCTGATAAACCGTATACCATTCATTCAGATGCATCGCAAATTGGCATAGCTGCTTCGTCTGCTCACTTGAAAATGGTGATAAGTGTTACCCAATAGCTTATGCAAGTCAAAATTAAGCAAGGCCCAACAGTCATGGTCAACTATTGAACGAGAGGCATTTGCGATTGTGTGGAGCTTAAAAAGTTCGAAGTATGGGCATTTGAGACTGAAATTGAATTTTATACTGATCATAAATCCTTTACCCTACTTAAATAAAAAAGTGCACCACAGTTGCGAGGCTACAAAAGATGGGCTTTTGCACTACAAAAGTTCAATGTGACAATCAAACATTGTCCTGGTGTGAAAATGTCTCATGCTGATGCACTCTCACGATTAGTGTAACAAATGTGCTTTTCAATTTTAAAAAGAAAAATTTTAGATTTAGTGAATAATTATTTTCTCTTTATCTCATTTTGTGTATCTCATTATATTATTTGTGTGTTATTTACATTTAAAAATGTTAATGTTTTTTTTCGAATAACAGTTTTTTTTATATTAATGTTTATTATGTGAATTCCTTAAATTTCTCAACATTTTCTATTATTATGGTATAATTAATCATATCAAAATTGTATTCTTAATTTAGTTTTTATAATTTGTTATGTATACTTAGTTTTCATATTTTTTTAAGTGTGAGGGAATGCTAATTACTTGTATTTTAGTGTATTATATGAATGTATATTATTTTTTATGCTTTCTTTATAATCAGATTGAGTATCATGTGTGACATATCAATCTTGTGTGAGGGGTGTAGAGTTTCCCCCTCCCTTCACCAGGAGGCGCACTGTGCCCCGAAGAATGCGCTTTATTTGTGGCAAGTGGCATGTAACTTACGGAATGCCCGTCCCGAACGGGACGTACCTCCTCATCAGAATTTTAGAATTAAGGGCCGAATTAATGGGATTACTTAAAAATTAAATTTAAAAGATATAATAAAAATGGGCAGAACAATTTTTGTTGGAACGGCGACAGAGTGAATCTGTCGGCCGAAGGAACAGTCGCTCGCGTTTTTTTTGTATAAGAAGAGAGTCTCCTCGGCACCGCCGCGTTAGGTCGGAGGCCATTTTGAAACATTACCCGTGTGGGTACTAATTTTAAAATTTACATGTTTATATTGAATAAAAGTGCTGTCCGTAGGAATACGTCTCTCTGTTGGGGAAAACTACAACAACATTATACATTTTACCACAACGTATCACAGTAATCATGGCTCTATACCGATCACCATTGACTGTAACGTTGTGGCCTTCATCGTTTTTGAAGAAGGATTCCACCAGCCCATAAAGCGCACCAAACAGTCAGTTTTTCTGATGTAACGGTGTTTCGGTTACATACACTCTGTGGATTAGCTTCACTCCAAATGCGGCAGTTTTGTTTGTTGACGTTGTCATTCGACCAGAAGTGCGCTTCATCGCTAAACAAAATTCGCTTATGAAAATCGGGAACAACGGCAATCTCGTTTTGGGCCCATTCAACGAATCTACGCCTAACTTGATCATATTTAAAATGTAGTGCCACAAGATTATCTTTCGAATAAAAATTCATGTCAATCGAATAATACATCGTTTTTTATTGCAATTTAAAGTTCTATACCTCTAAAAAAAACACCCTTTATTATCTTTTCTGTGCAGTGCTACCCATAAAAATTATTCCCATGCCTTTGAATGATATAAAAGAACTTTCATAATGCTTGTGAAGAATTTATTTATTTCAGAGGGGGATTTGTGTTTTTTATTTCTTTTCACCCCCTTCAAAAAAAAAAAACATCCAAATACGCTCGTTTAGGTGGTAAACGGTGGAGAGCGAATCGCGTAACTTTTAATCGGCAGTTACAGAATTATTTATAAACCGTACACATTATCAAGACAAGTGTTAATACAAGCCCATGGAGTGACTGATAATTATCAAACTGTTTAGCTTAGTATTGTTAAATTAACTTTAAAATATATATTGTACAGTACTGATACATTTATAAGCGTATTATATATTTTATTATATGAGAAAGTATTTTGTTTCTTTACTTTCAGTGAATTAATAATTTTAAAATATAACCTTTGTTTTCGACTTTTCAATATGCTCGCGCCCCCAAGGGAGGTGCGCCCCACAGTTTGAGAAACGCTGCTTTACAATAAATGATTGTTACACACACATACACAATCTCTCCTGTATCTACCCCCTTAAAGTTTGTACCATGAATTCGGGGCAACTCTGTATACTGACTTTCCCCTTGTTACTTAATCGTGTCTTTTTTAAATTTCGAACGCATTAAATATTTGCATTAATTTATTATCAACCATTATGAAAGCTACTGACAAACTTTTGAATTCCGACTCGTGATAAGATTTACACCAAAAATGTCTATTGATTGATTGTAATACAAAGCGCTCATGGGGATTAAAGGACTTCAGTTTTGATTATCACCTTAAGTTTTCACTAAAACTCAGATTCTATAAATTAAAAAACTCTACATCAACGCTTTTAAGAAAAATTAAAATTTGCTTTTACAATTAATTTATAAGTTAAAGTTACAGAATAATTAACGTTTGATTGAATAATAGAGTAAAAAGAGGCCATAGTGTCCTTTTTTAACATGCTTTTATTAGCTTCATCTGTATGTAACGGAATTTATGAACTCGATTTTCACCCATTTTAAAAGTCAGTTTAATTCGACATTTTGCACGCTTATCAAGGATTGTTGTCCTGATCAGGATCATCAGGATTAACGATTTCATTTCTAGATTTGGTGACTAATTTTAGATCCCATTTCCAAATTTGGCAAGACTAAAACAAAAACGCTCATGATTAATATAAATACAACAAAAAAGTGTTCTTTATATATGAAAAGAGGGAGGATGGGTCAGCAATTACTTACCATAATGTAAAAAATTGCCCAGTTTTTCTGAAAATGGAAATAAATAAAAGACTCGAGCATAGAGAAAATATAATTCATGTTCTAATTGCTTGAAACTCAGACATAAAGTATGTTCTTTTAAATTCTTTGCCGGATCTGGGGAATGAAACATCACATTCATTACTTCACTTTATCAAAAAGCCAAGAAATGATTCAGAGGTCACCGGGTTAAAATAAATTCTCACAAACTCTTCGATTTAAAAAGTGTACTTTTATGTCTAATGTTGATGCAAGTTTCAAAGAAAATATTGAGCTCTTTTTTAGTGAAAAATATATTGACTTTACACCTTCTTCCCCCATTAAATATTTGAAACTTAGATCTTCCAGATTTCCTTCAGTTGCCTGGATCCCTACATTTTGCAAACTAGGTCGTATCGAAGAACTAATAGGATGTCAGATTCGAAATAATGTCACATTTAAGATTAATTCATGAATGAATAAATGACAGTTGAAAAACAAAAACACATGCTTTTATTGTAGACCGAATTAAGAAATGAAAATAAATTATAGTTTAAAAACTAAAAACACGCTTTTATAGTGAATCGAACTAAAAAGTAAAAACTATTCTTAGTATAAGAATAAAATGATTAACGAGAAAAAACTATATATATATGTCTATTATGTCGAAAATTTCTGCTGTACGGGGAAGGTTGTATCCACAAAGCATTGCTAACCCTAATTCGCTGGCTAATTCAGCGACAGCTTTAGAAGTCATAATAGGTCTCCAGTTTAGTACAAAGACTTTTTGTATCTACATTTGTTGTGTGCTGAATTCAATTCTTACTTTAGCACTGTAGGTTCTAGTACTTCTTCACTTTTATTTTATTGTACTATATATATATATATATATGTAATGTCAATGTGATAAAGCATGGGATTCTTTGTGTTGCAGTTTCATACACAAACTCTGGCACTTAGAGTAGAACTAGTAAAAATTATAACAATTGAATATCAAGCACCCCACGCGTTTACCAAAATGACACATCACACACACATACACACAATTTTCTTGTTAATCATTTTATTTTATATTAAGAATATTTTTTACTTTTTTAGTTCGATTTTAAAAATATAAAAGCGTGTTTTTTTTTACTTTTTAAACTATAATTTTTATTTTTGCACACCATCGGGTGGGGAAAGGTTTTGAAATTTGCGAGAGTGTATTTTGTATGTTTTCTGCTGAAACCCAATAATACTCCCGGTGGATTACAGTGTAATCCCAACGCCTGTGGATAGGTTGCTTTTTCTGTAGTTGGATAGCACCAAGGACCTATTTCAACATTGTATTTGTCCGCCCGTGTAAGTATACTGAGTTGTTTGTTTCATAAGAAATGTTGTTTCTTGTAAACCCGAGAATTTGTTAACATTACAATTGTCCACAACACAGACCCTCTTCAACTGTCTATAAACGACGCAGAAGTCACATTAGAATTAATAAAGAGGTCATTTTGATCTGTGGTCAACTGGAGAGGATGATGTCCGATAACTGACGCATCTTATAAAGCATTGTAAGATCGTCTTGTAGTTGAATTTATCAACTCTAATTAACCCGATTTACCGTTTTTATTATTTCCTTCAAAACACATCACTGTATTAATATTTTCATTTACAATTAAAAGTCACCATCGGGAACTACAGGCAGCTTCCTCCATTTCGTTCATAGACGCCTCTTCTTCTTCTCCCTTCCCTGCCTGCCCAAAGGCCAAAGCCAGTTCTACAGCAGCGTCCTCTTTCTTCTTGCTCCGTTATCGTGTGCTATGTCAAGCCTTAGCAAAACGCGTGCCACGCCGCCATAAAGCCTTATTTATTTCCTCCATCCTGAGAAAACTTTTCAATAGATAGTTGAGTGGAAAGTTTTACTGTGTATACCTGAAAAATACTTGACATAGTGGATCAGTTTATGCAGCAGTAGAGTTAAGAATTATTTCTTGAAATCCTTTTAAACGGAGCTAAAAAAATTTTTAAAAAATAATAACGTGCAAGTCCTGTTCCATCCAAATTAGTACCTTATTTTGGAAGGCATTAAACTTATCCCTACTAATCTATGTGAGTTTTAACATTACAAAAATATCATTTGGTGAAATACTGCTACCAAATGCAAACTTTTAAAAATACAAATACAAATATAAATTATCAAAAAATTAACATACAAATATCAAAAATTTTTTTTTTTTTAAATATTAATACCAAAATTTAAAATAAAAATTCAAATATCAAAAATACAAATACAAAAGTTTAAAATACTAATACCAAATTTTAAAACATCAAATACCAATACAAAATATCAAAGTTTAAAATACAAATACAAAATATCAAAAATTAAAAATACTACTATCAAATATACTAATATATACCAATCATTCTAGACAAAATAATAATACAAAGAAAATTCTTATTTTTCCATCAATTCTCATTACAAGTGTGTTTTTTTTTTTCAAGTTTTAAGGGATACGGCTTAAACTATCAGCATTCTGATTCTGTTTTCCCTTCCGATAAGCAATCTCATAATTAAATGCTTGCAAAATTAAGGACCACCTTAAGAGTCTTGGATTAGTCCCAGTATTTTTTTCTAACCAGACCAAGGGATTATGGTCAGTTTGTATGACAAATTTTTGGTGTCCATCAAGATAGCATTTCAACTTTTGCACGGCAAAAATAATGGCTGCACATTCTTTTTTCCGTAGTGCTATATTTTTGTTCTGCAAGCGACAGCTTTTTGCTCAGGAACATGATGGGATGTTCTTCGTTTTCACATACTTGCGACAACACAACGCCTATTCCAAGATTGGATGCATCACACTGAATGATGAAGGGTTTTGTGAAATCAGGGCTGTATAAAACTGGATTTTTAGATAGTCTTGTCTTGAGCTCCTCGAATGCATTCTGGCAAGAACTGTTCCAGTCAACGGTTGATTTTCGATTTCGGCCCTTAAGTAAATCTGTCAGTGGAGCTGCGATTACTGAAAAAAATTCGGGAATATATCTTCTATAATAGCCAGATAATCCTAAAAAGGCTCTAACTTGCGTCTTGTTAGTGGGGATTGGGAAATCTTTGATGACCTGAACCTTTAATTCTCCAGGTGTTCTTAAGCCTTGGCCTACCAAATGTCCAAGATATTTAACGTATGCTTGAGCAAATTGACATTTGATGGCTTGATATGTAATTTAGCGGAGCGTAGGCGATCAAATACATCTTTTAGATGTTTTAGGTGATCATCCCAGGCTAGTGAAAAGATAGCTATATCATCTAGGTAGGGAACTGCAAAAGTCTTCACAATTTCTTAATATGTTAGCCATAAGTCGACTAAAGTAATAGGGCGCATTTTTCAGACCGAAAGGTAACCTCAATGGTTTAAAAGTTCCAAATGTTGTCACAAACGGTGCGTACCTTTGCGCTCGGGGACTCAGGGGTATTTGCCAATACCCTCGATAAGATCCAAGATAGAGATATATTTAGCTGCCGATACCTTTTCTAAAAGTTCTTCGATATTAGGCAATGGAAAGAATTGTGTCCGAGTTACTTTATTCAACCTTCTGTAATCGATACAGGGCCTTGCTTCCTTTCCCTGAGCTTCAACAAGTATTAATGGAGATGTAAAATCAGATTCTCCTGGCTCTATTATTTTCAGTTCTAACATCTTATTAACTTCTGATTTGAGAATTTCAATTTGTCGAGGAGACATACGATAAGGCTTAGCAACAATTGCTCGTTCAGATTCTAATTCAATATCATGTTCAGCTAAATCGGTACATCCAGGAATATTCGAAAAAAAGATTACTATATTCATATAAAAGTTCTTTGAGCTGTCCTCGTTGAATTTGAGATAATTTTGAATTTAACTGCACATCGCTGATGATTTTGGACCATCCCGACCTTTCGTTTTCAAGTTCCAAACTAGGTATGTCTTCTTCTTCGTCATGCTTTAAATGATTAATGCACAATAAATTAATATTTTCCTCTCGTTGGTGATAAGGTTTTAGCATATTAACATGATAAACGTGGGTTTTATCCTTCTCTGGGAATTTGACCACATAATTTGTCTCAGAGAGTTGTTGCACTATTTCTCCAGGGCCAATCCACTGAACAGATAACTTGTTAGGCCTGGATGGAGCTATGACCAAAACCAGTTCACCCAGTTGAAATTGACGCTTAACGGTCTGGCGATCATACTACAACTTCTATTTTTGTTTGGCATCTTCCATGTGTAGTATTGCCAATTCCTCTGACATCTTTTCATTCTATTAATGAGTTCAAATACATAATTCACAACACTGCTTTCTACATGCTCTTCTTCTGTCAGTTTCTCGTACAATAACATCACAGGAGTCCTTAGATTTTTCCCGTGAACTAGTTCAGCTGGTGAAAACCCAGTACTATCGTGTATAACAGTCCTTAGGGCAAAGAGGGCTTGAGGCAGAATTTTCTCCCAATCTGGAATTGCCTCCAGACACAGGACACGAAGAATCCTCTTCAATGTTTTGTGCATTCTTTCCACAGGATTACTTTGTGGGTAATGAACATAACTTCTAACTACTTTAACTCCAAATCTTTCTAAAAATTCCGTAGTTAGTGCACTCATGAATGACGTGCCTTGGTCAGCCTGTAATTCTCTTGGGAACCGCATTCGGCTGAAAATCTGTAACAATGCATTTACAACAGTTGTTGAGCAAAGGTTTGCTACAGGAATGGCATCAGGATACCTTGATGACATACATAACGCCGTAATTATATATTTATTTCCTGACGGTGTCATTGGTAAAGGTCCACTTGCATCGATGTTAATATTTGTGAAAATTTCAGTTATTACGGGAACAATTTTTAGTGGGGCCTTCTTTTTATCTTGCGGTTTACCCATCCTTTGACATTTGCCGCATGTCTTTACAAAGTCCTCAACATCACTAAAGCATTTAGGCAAGTAAAATGTTTTGAATATCGCATCTTTCGTTTTAGTTACTCCTAGATGAGCTGCAGTCGCCTCGTGACCTATCGTCATCAAATTTCTTCTATACTTTTCGGGAACAACCAAACATTTACGTTTAGTGCCATCCTTATTTTCTTTTTGGAAAAATAGTAAGTTATTTTCGACAATATAATGATTTTTCTTTGAAGACTCGCTATTAGCTTCTTCAAACAGTGTTTTTAATTCAGCACTTTTCATTTGTTCCTTTGCAAAATCTTTATGAGATAATTTTATAAGATTTGATTCAGAAATTTCAGGTTGAATTAAAGGCAAAATACCATCCGGTTCGTCCGGAGATTCTTTATTCTTTTCGTTACTTTCAGGAATAGTTTCTTCTGACATGTTAAGATCTTATCTTGTTTACTCTCTTCAGTCAATTTCTTCTGCGAACGTGTTTCAACAGCGTTCACCATATACACTTGTATTTCTTTATTCTTCTTCACTTCTTCAAACAATGCAGCAGTCTTATTTCGCAAAAGATTTTTTCCTTGATCTAATGAATCTCTTAAAACAGCAGCTTTCGTAATCACATGACCAAACACACAGTCCAACTCAACTTCAGCCATTGGCAGACACACTGCGGTTTCCTCCAGAAGAGTTCGAATCCACACAGTTCCATTTATAAACATGGAAGGCTTTACGTATTTTTTACATATTAAATCGAGAGTTGCACCAGTATCTCGTAGTAAAGGCATTTCAATTCCATTCACTGTTCCTAAACTTTAATATGGAGCCAATACATCAGTACCATTTCTAACAGTTTCATTAGACGCGACTGTGTGTGTTTCGTAATTCTTCTTTAGTTTATGACATTGTGGTCTGAGATGTGAAAAAGACCCACATTCATAACATCGAAGCTGTCTTCTCTTCTCAAAGTCTGTCTCGTGATTTTTTCGTAGACAGGTTCCTTTTTTATTTGAAATTTTGACTTGAAATCTTTAGGAGTTTCCTTTGGTCTGGCACCACTATAATTTACACCACCTTGGAATTTGTAACTATTTTTCTTAGGGATTTCTCTTCTGAAACTCTGTTTGATGCTTTCATATTCGTCTAATTTCTCTGTAAGTTCATAGGGAGTTTTTAACTTGATCCAGTCATCAAGAAAATGCTCTCTTACTTCAGCTGGAACACGGTACTTCAATTGTCCAGTTATGAATAGATCTTTCAGTTGCTTGAAAGTTTTAACCTTCAATTCAGCTATCCATTCTGTAAAATAACTATTCAGCTCATGAGCATAATTCCTCCAAGACTTCTCTGCTGATTTTTGATGTCTGTAAAAAGATTGCTTCAACTTTTCGCTGTTCAACCTGAACCTCTTCAATATAAGATCTTTTACAAAATCATAGCTAATTCTGCCTTCCTTTCAAAATTAATCAAATATAAACTAATCTCATCATCTTTTTCATCAAATTTAGTTGTGATTTGTGTCAATTGAATCTTGGGTCCAGTTTCAAATCTTCTTCCAGATTCATCATTTAATGGTTGATTCTGCTGTGATAATTCTAATTTTCTCAATTCTAATTCGTGTTGTCTGGCCTCTCGAGCCATTCGCTCTTCTCTTTCCCTTTCTCTTTCTTCCCTTTCTTCTTGTTTACTTCTTCCTTCCCTTTCTTCTTGTTTACTTCTTCCTTCCCTTTCTTCTTGTTTACTTCTTTCTCGTTCTTTCCTATCATTAATGACTCTGTCGAGAATTATCTTCACTTCCTCTTCAACATAAAATTCGCTATTTAGAATCAATTTGTTTATATCTACCACCTTGCTGGACTGATCTACTTCAACCCCCATTTCTTCACATACTGACAACAGATCAGGTTTATTACTTTTAGCTAAATATGCCATGATTTAGGGACTAACAAGATTAGAATGCTTTTCAAAAAGAAAATTAAAATAAGACGAGTACGAAACTTATTTTTCGATATATTATTTAACTAAAAGTAGTTATCGATTTGTACTGTACCAAAATATGCAAAAATATTCACTTAAATTATAACGAATACATACATATTCAACACTTTCGAATTCTATTTTTCAAAAGTTTCAAGTGATTAAAATATTTACGTAACTACAATACCAGAATAATCAAACAAGCACAAAAATAAAACAAAACTTTTCAATGCAAATTCAATAACATGCACCTTAAGTCCAAATTATCTCTTCATAAAGTCTCTTCAAAATTTAATTTGTCACTCATTAATTATCATTTATTTTCAATTTAAAACAAACAATTGTGAGCAAATATGTTAAAAAAAATTCTACCTATAGAAATTCTACAGCTTCACCCTTAACTCAAAAATAATTAATGTTTATATTTGCAAAAACAAACAATTTTTTTTTCAGAAAAACCAAACACTTCTATTTGGAACAAAAAAAATATTATCAGACAATAATGAGAGTAAAATAATTCCACTAGTATTCTGAATCCACAGAAACAAAAATTTTACTGAACAACTTATAAAAAACAAATTCTTATATGATTCGAATAGCTAAATAACTTATGCATTTAACCTTGAGAACTTCTGACGATGATTTTGGCGATGATTTTTATGAAATGAGGTACCTAGACTGCACCAGTAGTCTTCAACCCTCTATCTTGTTCTGCAATGCTCCTTGTGTTGTAGCTTTGGTTGGAGAGGAGGGCGTGACTTCAGAGGTGGAGATCCAATAGGAGTGGAGGAAACCAGTTGTTGTAGTATGGCTTTGGTTTGAGAATGGAAGTGAGCTTTTGGGAGTGATTGCCCGAACTTTGAATTTAAAGAAAAATTTAGAAGATTTAGAATAGAGTAATAAAAACTAAGGTAGAAAATATTATGAGTAAATTTAAGGTTAACTATTATGAGTAAAATTAAGAATATATTTAAATTTAAACTTTTTCCATAATTGCTTCTGCAAGAAGGCAGGTTTTTTCTTCGTCTGAGTTAGCGTTTTTAAATTTAGAGAGTAGATCTAAGATTTTGGGGTTTTCTTAACGAGATTTGAAATGATATTAAACAGTTCTAAAACTTGGGTTAAATCAGAGGTATTGTTATTATCTTGGCTAAGGAACCCATGGGGTGATCTTCCTTTTTATTTTCAATAGGAGTCTGATTGGGGACCTCTCCGCTAACAACGTTAGCGAAGGAAATTCCCTCTTTAATCCATTTAGTGGCGAAATTTCTCTTTTTCTTGGGGTCAGCGAACGGGGTTCCTTTTTTCCGCTGGGGGAATTTGGGGCATTTAGTATAGCATGCCGAGTGACCGTAGTCCTGGCAGTTAATACAGAATGGATTTTTCTGTCTTTGATTAGGCAGTTTCTCGTGGCGTGATCTTTTCCACATTTTAAGCACCTTGGCTTCATGTGACAATTCGCGGTGGTATGAAAGAAGTTATTACAATTGAAGCATTGGGTTATTCCTCTTACGAGGAAACCCTCAACTTTCACTTGTAAATAATCTAGGTAAGTTAAATCGAAAATTTTACTATTGTGCGTTTCTCGGGAGAATTACTAGGAAAAAGGGAGGGGGGATTTTTCGTTCTTTTGAGATAAGCTGCGTACAGCTTTATCATTTGATAACCTTTATCTGCTAAGTCGTTAGTTATGTCTGTGATTTTAGAGGAGCTAGAGGCCTTTAATTACTGCATTAATTGGTTTATCTTTTTTATTATGAGTCAGCTTTTTTTCCTCTCAGAAAAGAGAAGTCATAAATATTTCGTTGACTCAGCAAAATCAAAAATATTTCTACTTAAATATACACTTTATATATATATTTTTTTTTCACTGCACCTTCAAATCGTGCTATAATCACAATTTTCATAAGTTTTTATCATTCACTCTTCACAAATTCTTAATATTGTATTTACAATACAGATTTTTTTTTAAACACCGTTGAGAGAATCTTTTAATTTATATCTCACACATAGAAAACACACTTTTAAATCAGAATACACTAACTAAAACTAATAAAAAAGAGCAATTTTATATACTCAATTCAACCACAGACAAAATAAATTTTCTTCCTTTTTATAGGATAAATTTTTGTTTTTATTTAAAAACAAATCATAAATCAACGAGAATAGCAGGGATAAGTAAAAGGCTTTAAAATAATCAAAATCCAACATTTAATACGAAGAGTGAATTAAGAATGATTTCTGTATTTAATTTGTACCCGTATTTTAATACAAAAATTGAGATCAAATTTTAAATACGCCCGAAGGTAATTTCAGATAGAAAAAGTACTTACCCCAACTATTTCTTTTGTTGTTAAAGACACTGTTTTTAGTTTCGTGCCATCGCTGCCATACAAGTCTGTAAGATCGTCTTGTAGTTGAATTAATCAGCTCTAATTAACCGGATTTACACCGTTTTTATTATTTCCTTCAAAACACATCACTATATTAATAATTTCATTTACAATTAAAAGTCACATCAGGAACTATAGGCAGCTTCGTCCATTTTTCGTTCGAGACCTTCTTCTTCTCTCCTTCCCGCTCAAAGGCCAAAACAGTTCACAGCAGCGCCCTCTTT
>BMAU01006500.1:0-19543 GCA_019973935.1 Trichonephila clavipes | reverse complement strand
CATGTATTATGCCCGTCTTTTTCAACCATTTGCCGCATCTCGACGGAACGAGAGAGAGGCGATAAATTTCTTTAATAAATAAGGATTAAGAGAATATCATTTAAGTCCGTTACACGTTACCTCTGAATGAATTGGTGCGGTTATTGAAAGGAAATTCTTAATAACCACTGGAAGAAAGAAAAGGTAGAGGAGTTGAAATTAGACCATGAGGGTGAAGTTGCCGCACTAAATGCGATCAAAACTTGCATGGCGGGGGAATAATTGAGTGAGGAAGTCTTTTCAAAAAAGAAAACAACTAGGTAACAATAAAGCTCTATAATTTTTTAATTCCTATCAAAACATTCTCATCCTTTTCAGGCTGGAAGTGTTGATAATGAGTGATTAAGAACTGCTCTAGGTCTCTTAGAAGAGCTAGGAATAGAAATGTGTCAAAGTTGGATTTCTGATAGACTATTTGGTAAATCTGTGGCAAACCGGCTGAAGAAATTTTTCTTGGATTGTTTTTTGATAAAATTCAAGTAGCTGGCGGAACATTAAGATCTTTATGCAAGACTTCGTTCCTGACAAACCATAAAAGCGTTTGTTGCTCTACGCAGTTGAATGTTTTGAAAAGTGTGCAATCTTTCCAGTGAAAAGTGGGGCAACTGTCGCCCTGAGTGATGAGACGCGTACAGCTTGATGGGCGGAAGAATGGCCTTCTTTATACAGAACCCAGTCTTTTAATGCGAGTTTGTTCTTGTGAGAAACTAAGGATTTGCGCTTCTCTACCCTAAGTACTTATATTCAGTAACCCAGGGGGCAGGCTGATTAAAATGTTGACATGCGGAGGTTTCCGATGCACCGCTGTCTCAAAGAGGAGGCATGCGCTTTGTGACGCATTAACCTTTATTTCCCAGTCGTTGCTTTCAGGTTTCGAGTTTAGATGACATAATTTCGTAGCCGCCCATCGATATTGCGGTTATAAATGTTTAAAAATTGGCAGTGTCGTCCGCGCAGATTGCTATGGGACTTCGGCAGCCTTGGGAGTGTCGCTGATGGCGATTAAAAAGAGCTTCGGGCCCGCAATAAAGATCCTTGGTGGTACCCTGCACTAGAATTGACGTGAGCGGAGAGACTGCTTTTAAACCTACCCTAAATTAATGGAGTTAGGTAGGAGTGTATAATTTTGATGAGTTGTCCAAAACCAAGTCGCATCATTTTGATGTCATTATGCCAAATTTTGTCAAAGCAGTTTCTATTATGTCCACAAAAAAGCATACCCGTGGCGTGGTTATTTTGAAAGCCGTGATAAATCACGGTAACTGGCAACTCTTAGTAACTGGGCTACCGGGAGCAATGGCTTAATATTCTGCTGCGCAGTGCTGATTAATAATTTGATTCAAAAGAATAAATTCATTATTTTGCTCAAGCTACTGAGTAGCGAGATTGGACGGTAATTTGGTGGTGTCGAGTAATACCAGGAATTGGCTTTATGATGGAACCACTACAGCTAACAGTCTTCAAATTCTTAGGGAAAATGACAGTTCTCCTTACTGATAGATTGAACAGCATGAAATAAAAGAACGAATTGAGGCAGATTTTTAAGGATGCGATTTGTAAATTAAATCCAATCCAGGAGATTATTAGTCTAAGCGGATAGTATTCCCGTACTTCCTCTGGCGTTGAGCTTTTTCCAGACAGGTAGGAGCGTCCAGGAATCTTTTAATTTTCCTTGTGTATGAGCCGTAAAACGTCTGTTTTCAGCTTCATGTTGGTTCCTGAACTCGCTGAAGGGTTGCTCGGCAATCACTTCCGCCTTCTCCAGAGGGTGATTTGGTTACGACTGCCAAGTGCACCCTTTTAGGGGGATGTTTTGAGGCGGTGTTTTGAATAGGGAGATTTTTTCCTCCAAAGAGTGCCTGCCTCCGGCGTAAGTGCCGCTATGTGAAATTCCCAACGAGATTGGGGAAAGTGTCTAATGTCTTTCGTAACCTCACGACTGAGTGTTCGGAACTCAGATTTCGCTGCAGGATCTCTTGTACGTTGCCGAAATTTCCGAACACGTTTTCTGTGGGGAATTTTAGCTTTAATTTCGGAGGGGAGCTTTAATGGGAGTTGTTTAAATTTTTTGGTTTTGAAGCTTCTGTAAGAGCTTCAGAGATATTTTCTCCGAGCCTTCTAATTTCAATTTCGAGGTCGTCATTGCTGGAGGAAGGAAGGATGGGGAGTGGTTTGTTATTTAAAAGAAATTTGAAGCTCTCCCAATTGGTGGAGTGTTGATCCGGAATTTTGATTAGAGAAGAGCCAGTATATAGAGTAAGAATGACTAATAGATGATCTGATTCAAGATCATCTATAACTCTAATATCATGATTGAAGGGGATATTTTTAAGAACTTCTAGATTAATAATAGAATCTCTTGCCCCCAGGTCTATAGCTAGTGTTGATACGTGTAGGAGTGTACGGTGCTACAATCCTCACATTCGATTTATTATTAACAATTTTGCGGATAGCATAGCCAAATGCATTTGATCCAGCGTTACTCCACGTACGATGCGCGGTATTTAAGTCTCCAGCAATGATAATATTTTGGCCAGAATTAAGAATTTTGAGAAAATCTTTATCAGGGAATTTTCTATTAATTTCCGGGGTATTTCAAGCGTACGCTGAAACAATTCGGATAGGGGGGGGGTATTAAATTTAATTTCGATTGCGGTTGCATCCATATACTGCAGAGTCGGTAATGGGACTATCGGAATGAATTATGATCGCAAATTGCTAGTAAATTTTTGTCTACTCCTGCATCATTGGAAATGGCCAAAACATAACAGAAGAGAGCTGAAAAATTTTGATCATTATTATTATTTATATTTTTCTTTGGTAGATTTGCCGGAATTTGTCCCGAGACAACTTTGGAGTAAGGTAGTTTAGGGTCTGTGGTACGGTAACTTTGAGGAGACCGAAGTTGATTATTGTTTTTCAAATTTTGTGACGAGGGCGTTATTTGATGCAATATTTGGATTCCTTTGATTAACGTTTTTGTTGAAGGGATCCGGCTTATTATTTTTAATATTTCCACCTTTGTTTTGCGGGTTTGGAGCCTTTTTGCTTTTTGGAAAACTCGGACATTGCCTTCAATTAGCTGCGTGCTCTCCACCGCAATTTGTGCATTTGAGGGGATCCTCAAACTGCAAAGTACAGTCTTTTGCTTGATGGGCTCCTACAAATTTCAGGAACTTCATTGGGAGGTGACAGACTTCTGAACTGTGGAAGAATCCCTGACAACGCCAACACTGGGTTGGTCGTCTATACGGGATCCATCGTACGGTTCGAAAGCTACACGAGTACCGAACATATCTACGTAATTGTAGATTGAGTCAGCATTTAGATCATTACTTAATTGATTAAATCTGTCAAGGCTGAAAATGCTCCCGCTGGTTAAGTATGGTAGTTTGGAGAAGGAGGTACCCTCTCAGGTGCCGTCCTCGTCACTTGACTATGGTTCAAAATGGCGAGGTCCGTCGCCAATAACCCTCGTGATAATACACTCTGTCGCAAAAAATATATGCACCCAGAAGAAATCAAGCTACAATCACGAAACTCGGCAAGAATGTAGTCTGGTAAGAGATATGCAAATGATTAAAATTTCAGAAGCCAATGAGACAAGGCTAAGCGGTGCTATGCGCATATTAGTTGCGCAACTGGGAGAGTTTAAAAGCATTAGTACGAGCGTCGTACGGCTATCCAAACGAATCTGATGACTTTGATAGACGATATTGAGAGTTAGGATGCCTCGAAGACGTAACCGGCGGCAGTACGAGCAGCTGACGGACTCAGAGAAGCAGGTTGGTCGAATAGACGTATCGGCCGCCACCTCGGTCGGAGCGATATGGTAGTTGCTCGGTGTTGGCAACAGTGGATCACAAGGTGAAGGTAGAGGTACCGTCGCGGAGGGTCAGGACGTCCCAGGGAACACAAATGATCGCGAGGATCGTGCAATCAGAAGATGCCACTTTGGCACCAACAACGTCGCTAGCATCGATTCAACGCCACTTCGCCTCCTTCCAGACATCCAGTGCCATCAAGAGAAACCAGCAAGGAGATTGACTGACCGAAGTTGGTTTGAGGAGCCGATCGTCCGCTAAGACGCTTACCACTGACCCCACATCATAGGCAGTGTCAACTGATTTTTGCCGACCTCCGGGCACTTGGAGTGTGACAGACCGAGACGTGTCATCTTCAGTGCGATGAATCCCGACCAAACCCAGTGCTGATGACCACCGCACACGTGTCTGGAGGCGCACCGGCCAGCGGTCCGATCCGGCATTTATTGTCGAGCGGCATACAGCAATTTCACAAGGTGACAGTGTGGGGAGCAATTTCTTGGGACACACGATCATCTTTAGTGGTCCTTCAAGGCACTTTGACAGCTCGCAGATACGTGGACGATATTTTAACGCCGTTGTGCTACTCCATGCTACTCAAGTCGCCCAGGTGCCATTTATCAACAGGATAATGCTTCTCGTCCACATACTGCGCGACTCTCCCAACAATGTCTTCAAGGATATGACGTCCTACCATGGCCTGCCAGGTCACCAGAGATCTTTCGCCAATAGAGCATGTTCTGGATGTGCTGGGAAGGCAACTGCAGCCGTCCCGAGATACAGGAGAAATTAACTGGCAGATGCAAAGACTATGGCAGGATTCCACAGGGGGTCATAAGTGATCTAATTGAATCGATGCCACGCCGAATTTCGCTTGTATAGCTGCCAGAGGTGGCTTTACTACTTACTGATTTTAACCTTTTGCAAGCTGAAAATCATATCAAAATGAAATTTTGTTCTGAATTTTTAATCATTTGTTTATTTTCATATACACTACATGCATACCAAATTTCGTGAATGAAGCTCAATTCTTCTGGGTGCATATATTTTTTTGCGACAGAGTGTATATAGTGCGATGTTAATATAACTCTCACTCACTTGATATCTTTTAAGATTTATCTGCCAGCTGTTGTGTCGACTGCGTCAAAAGGTCGTGGTTTAAAATTATGACATGTATTATTTGTGGTGAGTGGATCTTTTATGGGGAAGAAATGGACACCCCTTGAAGGTGTTCACATGAAACAAATTGTTTACTAAACAAATTTTTAAAAAATGCATAATTTGTGTGTATGAGTGTGTTTTTATGTTTCTTTGATAAAGTACTCACCCTTAAAATGGTCATCCTTCCAATTTTCTCGTTCTTGAATGAATTAAGTCAAATTTTGTTTTATTTACTTACTCGGGAAAATCGAGTTCACCTAAAAGGTTCCGAGACGATAATTTATTGATAAACAAAACGAAATACGTAAAAAAAAATTATTACTTTTAGAATAGTCTATTAATAGCACCATAGAATCCATTTTTTTAAAAAGAATATTGAAACAATGTGGAATTGTTGCGCCTTTGATCCTCTCCAATGGATACATTCTCAACAGATTCCATTCAAGGAATGTTGTCGATGTCATGGAAGGATTCAAACGGGCATCGAATTAGAACGCGTATTTTGAATACTAAACGGCTTCGAATAATCTTGAAGAACATGTGACTGGATTGAACACAAATGAAAAAAGGAACCTTGGAGCCAGAGGCAAAAATTGTGGAAAATGATATTATGTGTTAACACGCGAAGAGTCGCCCACCCGGTATAGTGGTTAGTGACGCTGACTGCTGTGCCGTTGGGACTGGATTCGAATCCCGGAGAAGACATGGATATTTGTAAATGTATAGTACTTCGCGGCATGGGGTACTTTAAATAGCCGTCGAGCCGCAAGTCTTATCGTGAGGTTTGTGGTAGGGGATGAGAGGTGGAAGGCCCCTGACCACCCCCAGGGTGTTCTCCTTCTAAATTTGGGTGAAACCGAGCTAAATCGTTCTGTCATTTGTATGGTGCTCAAAGCTACGGCTAACGACAAGCGTCACTTAACCCTTTGCCATGATGAATTTCGTGGACCTTGATCTGGCTTTTTCTGATCAGGTGGCATTAGTAACAACAACATGCGAATTGACAGAAAAAGCTTCGCGTTTGTTCAGCTATAGTAAGAGTTATTTTTCTTTTCTCTTCCATTTTATAACAATTAAGCAATAAAAGTGTGAATTTTTTACACTTAACTCTGTTATTGCTTTTCATTACTTTTTGGTAAATATGTAATTTTATTTGAAACCTGGATGTTAATGCGGTATTTTTAAGGAACATATTACAAAGTGAAGTTGTTCCACAGACATTTGCTAATATTTTGAATCGAACCTCTTTGATTTCAACACAAAATTCACATTTGGTAATTTTGCCTTGCACTGAATATTTAAGTCTTTTATTTGGAACAGCTAAAGTTGCGACTCAAAATATTCGAGACATAATGGGAAATAGAATAATATTGTCTTGATCAAATGTACAAACAGGCTTAAGATCAGGACCAAAAGTTTCAGAGTCGCCATCTCATAATACTTTTCACAATTCTGTAGCAATCAATACCAATATATTTTTTTAAAAATAAATAGTTACGTGGCTTGAATGCATATGTGAGAGAATTTCTTCAATCAAAAGGATCACGTGTCGACCCCGTCACACTTTCGAATGCAAGTGATGACACTGATCGCAGGTCAAAGAATGGCTTTTACTAACTATTGGCGGGGTCACAGAGATTAGCAAACATTCGCTTTCAAAGAGAGGCACTAATTACCCGGTTATTAGGCCTTTTTGAATATCGAATCTAAATATTCTATTAAGAGCATTCTCATTTCCCTTTTTGTAGTTAATTGTAGAATTTTTATTGTATTCAAAAATGAATGTGGTGTTACATATAATTCAACGAGAATTAACTCATTTTAGAATTAGAATAAAATGCTTCTGCAACTTACCACACATATATTTTTTTGATAAAAAAATATCTTGGAAAAAGGAATTATTTTGTATTATGGATAAAAGATTTATGTAATGTGATAAGGTTATATGCGCAGCCTGTAATACTATTTAAACTTAAATACAAAGACTTACGAGTACAGTAATGGAATTATCACAGCAAAGAGTAAAAAATACGCTAAAGAATTTTAAAGGAATGAAATGAAAGAGAAAAATTCCCTTAACTGAGAGTGTTTACAGTGCAATGGAACGAATCCATATGACGTCACAGGAAGAATGCAATCATGTGTCCAATTAATCAACTCATGTGACGTCATAATCAGTTACAAATGCAATCACATATTGTCAACCAATCCTTTCATGCGCTTCGCTGTATATATATATAGTCTAATTCTCTACAAACAAGAGATAAACATTCACATCAATCACATTCGAAAATAACACAGAGACGGTAAAAGAGGACATACAATGAAGGACACTTGTTTAAAAATTATAAAATGGATGCTGCAGTAATATAAACATTGCTGACTTAGGACAACTAATATATAAAAAATAATTTATATAAAAGTGGGGTTGACCATGTTTTTTGGCCAGCCAACCTTCCCCCTTTATGTAAGTATTACTGAGCAAAAACCTATTGAAAGTAATGGATATAGGATTACAAAATAGAGGTAACTTACCTAAAAATTGCACTTGAAAATGCAGAGCCCGCGCTAAATGTGAGTGTAATAAATAAGTTATTGCCAGATTCTGGACCCTAATGCAGATTCAAAGCATGTGAATGGCTGAAATGCAGCACTTAACAAAAGAATAGAAACAAAAATTAATAAAAGAGTTACAAAAACCATACTTTTAGGGACACTAGAGTATATATGAACTAAATAATAATAAGAATTATGGCTAATTATAGAAAATGTAGGTAACTCTAACTATGGAATGCGTAAATTTATAGTTGTTTTGTCTCAACACAATAAACAACACTAGCAGTGAACTGTGATCTCTTTAATTTCTCTACTCCGTACACTACCTCTCGGAGTGATGGTTACACACACACTGACGTTTTATTTTACAAGCAGCTAGAGGGCGCTGTTCATTAACAGAACTAACAATAGTACTAAACTATAATTAAACTAAGAATTTTTAATCCTTACAATTTTGAATAGCTTTATTCATATACTATTAATAAAATGAGCTGGGTATTTCTGATTTAAGCAATATTTAGTAAAATGTTTATAATTAGTTATTATTTCTGATTTTTTTGACACTAGAAATTTATTGCGCTGTATATAATTAATAACAATATTTTTCAATATAGAAATATGTACATTACTCTCCCCATGCAGAACTTTTATTATATTGAAATTAAAATCTTCTCTTTTATCATAAATATTAGAAACTATTACATTATCTATTAATTTGATATGTATGTCAAGAAAATTTGCTTCATTGTTGTTACTATTTGTCTGTATTAAATTAAGATTTTGTGGATAAAAATTAGTATTAGGTATGAAATTGACTTGCTTGCCAAAAATGATTACGTCATCTATATAACGATAAATATACTATTTAGAATTATTAACGTAACTACTTTCAAAATAATGTAAGTATAAATTGGCAAGACAGTTGCTCGCAGGGCCACCTTGTGGTAAACCTTTAATCTGCAGATAATAGATACTCTTATGAAATATATAGTTCTCTTTAAGTACAAACCTAAGTAGTGAACTAAATCTATCATAATTAACAATATTAAATAAATTATCTTTATGCAAATTTACAAGTATATTAATCATATCATCAATACTAATAGAGTTAAAAAGATCTTCAAAATCTAGACTATAGACTGAATAAATCTTTTTATCTTTCATTTTTTTCAATAAGAGATTTACTATTTTTAAGTATGGCTGTGGATTTAAGGTTATTTATTGTATCATGTAATATTTCATGGAAAATTTTGCCTGTTTTGCTGATATATGTATTAAATCTATTTGTAACTGTCCTAAATTCGACTGGGTCTTTATGAAATTTGGGAGTAAGAAATATATGTGGAAATTCAACCCTATTATTAATTTGAATTCTTAATTTTTTTATGAAAAGCCAGAATTCGATTAATTATTTCTCTATCAGGAAATGATGACTTAATAAAAGCTTTATTATTATCAAAATATCTTTTGATCATTAAATTATAATAGTATTTACATATGAAGGCAAAATTACCTGGCACTCTATCAACATAAACTATAATGAAATTATTTTGTAATTTTTTAATCTTTTTTCTAATATCATTAAAAAAGATTTTATTATCTGTACCAAAGTTATATTTATTAAGCTGCTTTGTAATATTACCTTTCATATCTGTGAATGTTTCTATAGGCATACTATACTTAATAGCTATTTTGTATATAAATTGCTCAATATCATTATATAACTGTTTTTTTATAATTTTATTATTATTCGAAATCATTAATCTAAATCCAGTACCTTTATTCATTATGTTTCTAAGATTATTGTCTTTTAAAATATTGAGGTCACCAGTAACAACATGCTTGTGATGTTTATCTATGAATTCTTTAAAGTCATTACATTTACATATTAAGTTTTCTTGCTTTATAGGCCCATTATAGTTAAAAATTGATCTACCTATTTTTTATTGTATTTAAAAGCTTTTTTAATAGTAATATTTTGTATTGGGAAAGATGACATGCACCTACTTGCCAATAATGAAGCACGAAGTAAACAAAATACACGTGATTTCAAAGTTCACAAACACGCATAATGTTAAGCCCTTTTTTTTTTAATTTTGAAAACTTTGGAAATATTTGAACATATTTACCCCATCACCAAAATTGAAAGCTTATCTAAATTTTTCAAGTACATATCTAATGTCAGTTCTTAATTCAATGGAGAGCACGTGATTGTATATTTATCGTGTAACCCTCATGTCCTTTTTTCGTTCTTAATCATTATAATAGTATTTGGAGTTAACGAGCACTTACCTCTTTTAACTTCAATGTCACTTTCGTTTTATTCGAAAACGCTTTTTGCGTTTTTCAATCAGATCATTAAGTGGTGTGTGTGTGTGTGTTCAGTTTTTCATTCTTTCTGTCGAAACACAGAATTGCATAAAATGTATCAAACATAGACATTCAGCGATACTTTATACATGTATAATACGTTTATATTTCTTATTATTCAGAAAAACGCTAATTATTATTTAAAATATTTCATTTACATATATAATGCGTCTTTTATCGACTGTTATTGAAAGCTGTAACGCTTTAGCAGAACTCTCCCCTATATACATTTCAAGATCAACGTATGGAGTATCAGTTGACTTCGTGGAACATTGTGTCACAATAAAGGGCACCAGTGGTTCACCTCTTACTCCGGAGGCATAACACGTGCGACCTGTTTTGGAAAATGGCTTTGTTATCGTTACTACTTTCTTTACTTCCTGACTTACGGAAGCCTGTTTATCCGAACACTCAATAGATGATTCATAGTCCTTTTGTGCTGAGATTTCCCTACTCTTTTGACGGAGCCAATTTGTATAGTAAGTTCTGGTGCCAAAGAGTGTCACAGAAACACCCTCAGCGGAAAGTATGACTGTTAGAATTAGGGCCTCCAGATGTTGGACAGAATGAGCCGGGCCATTGTTCATCCTTACCAGTGGAGTGCAAATGAAGTCGGTTAAATCTCGTGCAAAATTTATGGCCCACCAATGAGAGGAGGCGAGGGGCGTGAAGGTGACCCGCCCCTGGAGTTTAAAAGGATTGATTTGGGATTGGAAAAAGAAATAATTTGCTGTACCCGTTTCCTGATATTCCTGGACTAAAAATTGTAGGGGCGAGAGGACCAATAGACTGATGTATAGGACTTCTAGAGCTGAACGACCAAGTAATGAAAGCGAATATTATAAGCGGCGCAACGGCTTGGCATGCTCTGACTTACTTTCAGCTTAATTTTTTTTTCTATCCCAGCGAACAACGGAATGCTTTATACGATAATAATGCATTCTAGATAATAGTTATTTAACCCGGAAATAAAGTGATTTTTAACAATGAACTGTATGCCCATAAATGCTACCCTGTGAAGATTCTACAACGCTAAAGTATGTACTACCACTACCAATTCTTCCTTTAAAATACATATACAGTATAGCTATCACTTTTTGCTTGCTTTTATCGAATATTTATACGACTTGTATAAACATGTAGCAAATCTCTGGGAGTTTGTTCATTTCATTCCTTCTTCTAAAAATAAATTTATTTTTAATCATAGAAAAATTTTCATTCGTTTGTTTTCCAAAATGTCAAATGTAATTGAACTAAGAACAGGCACTAATTATTTTTTTTTTTTTCTTGCGATGGATTTTTGGCTAGAAATACATTTGAAATGCTGCAAAAAGCTTTTATCAAAAACAAAGAGCACATTCAAAGCTTTTTGAAAATAAGATATTATTAACTGCTTGATTGTAGGGATGTTGTGCATTACGGATGTCTGAACACTGGCCAGAGGGTCAAAAATGATTATTATTTCAGTTTTCTGCTCCGTTTGAGTGAAGGCAGTGTATCGAAAATGATCTGAATTGCAGAGAAATCACACTTTAACAGCTGGGTTATTAATATTCCTGAACTTTGTTCAAAATCAAGAATAAACAGATAGGACTACACAAGCATCGTATTCTCCTGATACGCCGACGTGTGAATTTCTTTCATTCCTGCCGTATAAACTGCCTTTCCGTAGTTATCGTGTGGCCGCGGAAGGGTGGGGGTCACGAGTTCAAGCCGCAGCACCACAGACAACCCGTACGTTGATGCACGTTAAATTTTTCAAAGCTCAAACGTCCTGCCGTTTGCGTTGTGATGTAGTTTGGAGAAGAGGAACCAACTCAGGGGGGTGTCGTTTTAGTCACTTGACCCGTGGTTCAAAATCCTGAGGCCCGTCGCCAATGGTCCTCCTGTTGGTTTATTGTACAACATTAATAAACGCGCACTCATGCAATAAAGAAAAATGGAAATGAGCCTTCCCGAAAATGACTTCAAGGCATGTTTTGAAGACGTAGGAGATAATTGTGAAGAAGGAGATGTAATAAATTGTGACCAATAAATTGAAATATTCTTCGTTTTATGACAGCAGTTCGGATATTATCCGATTATAATACAGCTCAAGAAATGCAGTGGATATTTTTATTTAAAGTAGGGGTCCTCAACCCATGGCCCGCTGAAGGTATTTCCGTGACCTCCATTTGAATTTGAGGCATTTTTTTAAAAAAAATCCCCTATCTGCTTTTTATCGTATAAAACGCCCTTTTTTCAGTTATTCTTGATGTTTCACTGATGTGTTGAATATTCATTTGAGTTAAAATTTTATGAAAATGAATTTTTCAAAAATTTTACTGTATATTAAATAATTTAAAATATTAAAAATATGATTATGTATAAAATCTCGGAAATTTTTGGAAAAAATATGGACTCTTATGTTTAACAGATGTGGAAAGTATTTTAATTCGAATTCCTTTAACTTTTTTAAGCCGATATATATATATATATATATATATATATATATATATATATATATATATATATATATATATATATATATATATATATATATATATATATATATATATATATATATACATACACACACACTCAGGAACATTGAAAATAGCGACCCAAGAAGGAAGCTAAGTACAATCGCAAAACCTTGCAAATAAGTACAGCGTAATGTGATATGCAAATGATCCAAGTTTTGTGCCAATACGCATGCTCATACACCCCGAGGTGGTGCTACAATCAAGAAGAGGGTGCTATATAAGCCAGCGCAAATTCGAAGATTCATAAACGTGATGATTACCCACCCATTGTAGGAAGACTTTGGTAAGCGAAGCATGCCAGGTAAACGTGCTAGAAGACATTTCTCACAGTTAAGCGAGTTTGAGAGAGGCCTGATCATCGGGATGAAAACTGCAGGCTGGTCGACGCGCCGTGTTGCTGGCCAGGTGGATCGTTCGGAGTGTGCCGTTAAAAATTGTTGGGAGCAGTGGACATGAGAAGGTACCCACTTGCGGAAAACCAGGTCTGGAGCGACCAGGAAGACCACGAGGAGAGAGGATCGAAGGATCGTGCGGCAAGCACTTGTAGACCTCACAGTGACTCGTTCAACGATGCGAACAGACGTAGGCGTAGCAATTGTTTCACAAACAATTTCTAGACACCTTGCAGAAGCAAATCTTAAATCCAAGCACCCTTTCCGTGCACTCCCTTTAACACCGGAACATCGGCAACTGCGTCTACAGTGGTGCCAAGCCAGATCAATGTGGAATGCCACAGATTGCCAAAGGTTGTGTTTAGGCATGAATCCCGGTTTGTTTTGGAGGCAGATGATAACCGTGTACGGGTGTGGATACGCCCTGGTGAGCGGAACAATACCCCCAACCTGTTCTACGTCACACTGCCCGCACAGCTGGTGTAAAGGTCTGGGGGGCCATAGCCTATGATAGCTGGTCTACTTTAATTGTGATGCGTGGTACCTTAACGAGCCAACGTTACGTTGATGATATTCTTCGACCCCATGTAGGACCTTTCCTAAATGGTCTCCCAGGGGCAATTTTTCAGCAAGTTAATGCTCGTCCGCATACAGCAAGAGTTACTCAAGACTTCCTACGTCATTCTCAGACTCTTCCATGGCCGGCCCGCTCCCCCGATTTGTCCCCTGTAGAGCACGTGTGGGATCAGCTAAAACGGCGGATGCCATCGTGTCACTCTGTACATGATTTATAGTTTTCTGTTCAAGATCTGAGGGCCCATTTGCCTCAGGACAACATAAGGTGTCTAATCAACTCAATGCCGGACCGTGTGGTGACATGTATTGCAGCTGGAGGTGGTCCATAGCGCTATTGAATTTGCCCAGTGTTTGTGTCGTTGCACACCCTGTATTCGTTTAATTGTTTTGTTTTTGAGATCAAGTGAATCACTCATCTGTGTCATTATGTGTATTAAATTTCATTTCAATCCGATGCTTTCTTCTTGGGTCGCTATTTTCAATGTTCCTGAGTGTGTTTGTGTATATATATAGCATATCTGGTAATTTAAATATTATGATAGATAAAATTCTTAAAGAAATATTTGTTAAGGGTACAGGCTTTAGATTAATGCGCTCTAATAATAATTAAGCTTTTAAAGCAGAAATTTCTAAAGATATTAATAACTTCATTACAAAAATAGCAATTAAATACAACTTTCCTTTCGAAGCTTTTAATGAGTTTAAATGCAAAGTTCTATGTGAATTACTTAAGCTTAACTATAAAATCGATAAAAATATTACTTACAAAAATATAAAACACTAAATTTCAAATCTTCAAAAAGATTTCATTATTGTATATGTTGATAATGTTCCGGGCAACTATGCAATCATTTGCAAGTGGTTTTATAACTTTATACTTAACAAACAGTTTCAAAACAATAACGCGTTCATTAAATCTAAGCAGCTGGAGAGAAATCATTAACCGTATTTCAGCTTTTTATGAAAAACTAGATTTATCTACAAAGAATATCAATTTTCCTTAAATTTTTCTAACACCAAAATTTCATGAGTGTCCAATTAAATTTAGAACTATTACTAATGGTTTTAACACCTAAGGTGTTGCCAGGCAAGGTGGTGCAAAAAGTTATACAACACACTCTAGACAATATCTCAAAAAAAAAACAAAAAAAAACTCCACTATTGTAAAGTATAGTAAAGATATCGTGTGTTGAGAACATGCAAGGTAAGAGTATTAAATCTTTGCATAGCTTTGACTTCGAAGATTTATTCAACTCTATTGATATAAAGGATATGATTAAAGTACTTTAAAATGTTTGTATTAACTATACATTAAATAAATTGATAAATTATGATAAATTTAATACTATTATACAATTTGTTTTGATAGAAAATTACATATTTCATAATAACTATTATTATCAACGAATTAATGGTCTGCCACAAGGTGGCCCAGCGAGTAATAGTCTGGCTAATATTTATTTACACTATTATGAGAATGAAAAAATTGATACATACTCTTGTTACTTTTTTAGATACATCGATAATTTACTTATTTTCAGTAATACAGTTGACTGAACTCCTATTTTAAAGTATTATCCACACTACTTGAAATTAATAAAAACCAATTACAATATAGAGTCAGCAAACTTCCTAGATCTCCAATTAAAAGTTAAAAATAATATGCTAAAAAGTAATATTTTTTATAAAAGAAACTTTTGATTGTAATGTTATAAAAATGCCATAATGAAATAGTTCCCTTCACATTTCAATTTTTAGAAATATTATTCTAAATTATATAAAAAGAAAGAATGATTTAGTATCTGAAGAAGTTTTAAGAATTATTAATTATAAAAAATTCTTTCAAAGTTGCCTAGACTATAACTATTCAGCTAATTTTATATATAAATATATGTCTTCAAAATTATAGCTATTTAATTATTATTATTTAATGTATTTATTTCTATCTAAGTTATAGAGTATATATTATTCTTAATTTTCTTATAATAAGTTTAGTTACTAAAAATATATAGAGAGGGCACCATTATTCTTAGTTATGCTGTTTTTTTGTGCTTGGAGTCAGTACACTCATGGAATCTGTATACATCGGGTAAGATTTTAATTTGTAAGATTTTAGTTTCTTCGCACATTTTCATTATTATTGCTTATGGTCATAATCATTTTTAACCTCTTTTGCAAATATTTTTGTTTATACATATTTATATTTGTCTATTTCGCCTGGATTCCTATATAGTAATTTAATATTCCAATTATATTCTATTGATGTTATATTCACCCACGTGGGTTTTGGAGCCTTTGCCTTGGGGAAGGTTGAGATCTCACAAAACACTGTTTAATCCTGTTTCTCTGTCCTAATCCAGTGACAGCTCAGGAAATCATAATAGTTTTTCCACTCTAGCTAAATTTCTCCTTTTTGGTTTGTAATGGTCCCATGTTCTTGGCTCTTTCGGTTTGATCTTAAGATGCTTTAGGATTTATTAGTCTTTTTTAAAAATTTATTTTCTGCTATATATATATATATATATATATATATATATATATATATATATATATATATATAAATCTATAAACACCATCTCTTCCCTTAAAATCAATTGTGTAAAACGAAACTCTTTTTTTTCAATTGCTACTATTAGCTCATGCTCTCTCTATATTTATTTTTCTTGTTGAATTTTTAATCGTTAATAAAATTATTTCTATTGATCCAATCAAGTTCAAATAATTTTTTTGAAAAACTTGTAGTGGATGACTCTTGGTGTTAGTATAGTTTTTTCAAATATTAATTCATTAAGTAATTTTTTTTTAATTTTAAATTTATTCTGCGATATTTCCCTTGTAGTTTCAATTAGCTGCAACAGATGGCGTCAGTACGTATTTTTTAACAAAGTAGGAATTAACGTTAAAAAGATATTTTTTTATTTTACTTGTTTTTATATAAATTTCCTGACCGCAATATTTTTTGACAGTCGTGTGGCCCGCCGATCACTGCGAATTTATTGATACGGTCCATGGATCATTGTAAATTCATTCATTTGGCCGAGGATAAGCCAAATAGAAATTTTCTAGATGAAAATTCAAAATCCTGACATTTCATATTCAAATAATCAAAATATCTGATTAAACAACCCGAAAATCAATAACAGTAATAGTTGTCAAAAAAATAATTTCTTCTTTTTCTTGAAACTGTAAATAAAAAGTTAATAAGTAAGATTTTTTTCCAAAATTAAAATATACATTAAATATTTCTTTAAAGTAATATTTTATATTTTATGAAAAACTATTTAGAAAATTATTCTAGGAAAACTGTTTATCTAAAAAAAATTTTTTTTTTTGTTCTAATATTTTTCTTTCCGAAGCGTTTTAATAAAAAGGAGGGGAATCTCTCCACAGAGTTGAAATAAAACTAGGAAGTACGTTTGCGAAAACACTCACCATTTCCTTTTTCTAAAAAATATCAGTTGTAACGCATTTCAAAGAGAAACGAATGAACATGTTTTAAAATTTTCGAATTGTTAGCAATACAGCGTTCCTAGAAACACGACAGAGTAGTGAATAAAAAACAAATTTTGTCTTCATTGGAAATCGGGGAAGATACTCCTAATTATCGTCGACGGTAAAATTAACAAGGAGGGTCAATGTTGCCTTCGAGGCGTTCTCTATCTTTTACAGCAGCCACTTACGTACGTCTCCGTTCATTACGAAACAGAATGTGGGGAATGTGGTTTTTTCTGTCCTCAGAAAGTGTCTTCTTGCCTTGGGGCGGCAGATTACCATTCGTATCTATTAAATACCAATTCCAAGCGATTAAAAAATAAGAAGAGCTGCACCAGAATTTATTGTCGAGCTGTTGCCGGCGTTAAATATTCAAATGAATCTGACGAAAATATGTGGCCGTCGGGATTCGTGTTGAGCCTGATGCGGCTGCCGTGAAGAGGGGGCACGTTAAATCAGTCGAGGCTCAATGTCTTCCCGTGGTGTCGTGTCGAAGTTAGGAGAGGGGGTGCCAGCTCAGGTGTCATCCACGTCCTTTGACGATGGTTCAAAATTACGTGGTCCGTTGTCAAAAACCCTCGTGCAGCTGAACAGTGCGACTTTAATATTCACTCACTCACTCAACCCAAGTGGATTCCTGTGAAACCCTTTTTTAGTGGATCTCTAGTTGTGGTTTTCTTGGATTAATTTAATGAGAGGTTCTCATGAATTGACAACAAGAAGTTTTCTGAGACATCTGATGTTTATTTACTAATTGGATGACTGTTTGATGTTTAATTTTTTAAACTAAACTATTTTCTGCAAAACCGCTACACAACTATGCATTCCGCTCGCTCGCCTCTTTATATGTCTGCTCTGTCTCCTTCCAACAGCTCGCTCATTATAGAAGGCGCAACGGTCTCCCCACTTGAGTTTTAGAACTTCTACCATGGCTCATAATTACGAGGTACCTTGCTAAGGTTTAGCAGCTCATAGTATTCGATACTAATAAAATAAAAGAAATAAGAAAGAGAAAGATTTTGTGTGTTTCAGCTATTTCGTCCAAATTAAAAGCAACCCAGAAGCATGAAACTTGGCACGTAGAAGCTATAGGTCACTATGTATTAACCTCGAAGAGTTTTTTTTAGAAAAATTCGCTTTAGATTTTTTAAAATTCAATTTTTAAGAGATTTTCCAGCGAAATGGAGGTATGTCGTCATAAAACGAGTCAAGTTAAACTGTGCGAAAATTAATGGTTTGAGCAGTTTGGGGGATTGTTGTATATTTTATTATAAATATATTTATTTATGGTTATATTTATTCGTTCTTTTAATTCTTTCTTACAATTTTTTTTCGAATACATCATCTTAAAAATGTTCTTTCGAAATTTCATTTTCCGGTTAGGCAACACGGATTTGTATACAGTCGAATTTCGATATCTTCCAATGTTCTTATTTAAACGTATTTTATCCCTTTCCATAATTTCAAATAAAAAGGATGTAATTCTGCTCTGCAGATGGAAGTGGGCCATTAAAATGTACTGATATTCAGGCGATGATTTAGTTCTTTGGGGCCGACAACCCGTGATTGTAGCCCACCAACTTGAGTGGGTCATACTAAAACCTAACCACAGCATTCAATGTGTGCATGTGTTTAGTATTATATTTCTTATATACTTTTGTGGTTTGTATGTAGTTAAAATGAACCGGTTCTGGGCCAGAGGAGTGCGCGAGAAAGGGGGTGGAAAATTTCACCCCCTACCACGGCGGAGCGGATGATCCCTGGGAGGGAAGAAGAAATCAGAAAGGGTGATAACGGTCTGGGGCATCCTTATTTGAAAAACGTTTTGCGCATGCGTTGTGAAATGCTGTTGATTCACATAGAATGTAATAATTAATTTACTATTGATTTTTCAATTAATACATTTTAAAAACAAAAATAAGAGTACAATAATATTTTCTAATTTACTTTAGTGCAAACAATAATTGCAAAAAATAAATATTTTTTAGGAGAAGAGGAATCATTCCAATATCTTTTCGCGTATTGGTAAGGGGTCTTCTCTATCAATATAATTTGGGGGGACTTTGAGAACACGCGTAGGTTTTTAATGATAGGCGTTTCGTATTTTTTCTTAGTTAAATGAATTTATTAGTTAAAATTAATGTACTGTTTGACTTGATTGTAGGATTGGATGCAAATCTTAGTCTTGATGAAGGGGGACAGACTTTCTTTAGAAAAATGGAACTTGATGTTAGTCAGAGCTATTTTCGTTTCAATAAATGTTTTTCATTTTTTTTTCAAACTAATTTTTAAAACAATATATTTACTAGTGGTGCCATCTATGATTCATATTAATTTCTATGTGCAGATTTAGATTTATTCTAAAGTTGAGTTTTGATCCCCAAAAGTCTTCGTTCGTGTGAATGTTAGAAGGTACGATCCTAACCATTCACCCACGAAAATCTGCTATCATACATTTAATTTACTCACATATTCATAACTTCAATTGAAAAATATTTAGTATCAAGTGGAGTTGTAAGATTCATATAGCTATAAACTTAATATCATTCTATAATATTTAAAGCTATTAATTTCTTCATTTTGTACGTCATGTAATAATTTCGAATAT
>BMAU01006499.1:0-87603 GCA_019973935.1 Trichonephila clavipes | reverse complement strand
TAATTTTCATTGCACACCCCTCCACACGATTACAAAATGCACTGAATTCAATAATGCAGTACTCCTCAAACTTTCAATATTGGCGACCCAGTTTTCAATCATAATTTTCATTACGCACCCCTCCACACGATAACAAACGCACTGAATTCAATAATGCAGTACTCCTCAAACTTTCAACATATGCAACCCAGTTTTCAATCATAATTTTCATTGCACACCCCTCACACGATTACAAATGCACTGAATTCAATAATGCAGTACTTCACAAAGCTTTCTAATATTGGCGACCCAGTTTTCAATCATAATTTTCATTGCACACCCCTCCACACGATAACAAATGCACTGAATTCAATAATGCAGTACTACTCAAACTTTCAACATTAGCAACCCAGTTTTCAATCATAATTTTTCATTGCACACCCCTCACACGATAACAAATGCACTTCAATAATGAATTCAATAATGAACAGTACTCTGAATTCTAAACTTTCAACATTTGCGACCCAGTTTTCAATCATAATTTTCATTGCACACCCTCCACACGATAACAAATTTTCAATCATGCACACCTCCCACACGATTACAAATGCACTGAATTCAATAATGCAGTACTTCCAATATTGGCAAACTTTCATAACAAACGCGTTTTTCAATATTGCGACCCCAGTTTTCAATCATAATTTTCATTGCACACCCCTCCACACGATTACAAATGCACTGAATTCAATAATGCAGTACTCCTCAAACTTTCAATATTGGCGACCCAGTTTTCAATCATAATTTTTCATTGCACACCCTCCACACGATAACAAACGCACTGAATTCAATAATGCAGTACTCCTCAAACTTTCAACATTTGCAAACCAGTTTTCAATCATAATTTTCATTGCACACCCCTCCACACGATTACAAATGCAAAAAAATGCACTGAATTCAATAATGCAGGTACATCCTCAAACTTTCAATATTGCGGTACTACTCAAACTTTCAACATCAGACCCCAGTTTTCAATCATAATTTTCATTGCACACCCCTCCACACGATAACAAATGCACTGAATTCAATAATGCAGTACTCCTCAAACTTTCAACATTTGCGACCCCATTTTCAATCATAATTTTCATTGAACACCCCTCCAATCGATAACAAATGCGCTGAATTCAATAATGCAGTACTCCTCAAACTTTCAACATTTGCGACCCCAGTTTTCAATCACAATTTTCATTGCACACCCCTCCACACGATAACAAATGCACTGAATTCAATAATGCAGTGCTCTCTTTCAAACTTTCAACATTTGCAACAGTTTTCAATCATAATTTTCATTGCACACCCCTCCACACGATAACAAATGCACTGAATTCAATAATGCAGTACTCCAAACTTTCAATATTGGCGACCCAGTTTTTTCAATCATAATTTTCATTGCACACCCCTCCACACGATAACAAATGCACTGAATTCAATAATGCAGTACTCCTCAAACTTTCAACATTTTGCAACCCAGTTTTCAATCATAATTTTCATTGCACACCCCTCCACACGATTACAAATGCACTGAATTCAATAATGCAGTACTTCTAAACTTTCAATATTGGCGACCCAGTTTTCAATCATAATTTTCATTGCGCACCCCTCCACACGATAACAAATGCACTGAATTCAATAATGCAGTACTCCTCAAACTTTCAATATTTGCGACCCAGTTTTCAATCATAATTTTCATTGCACACCCCTCCACACGATAACAAATGCACTGAATTCAATAATGCAGTACTCCTCAAACTTTCAATATTGGCGACCCAGTTTTCAATCATAATTTTCATTGCACAATAATGCCTCCTCAAACTTTCAACATTTGCACCCAGTTTTCGATAACAAATGCACTGAATTCAATAATGCAGTACTTCTAAACTTTCAATATTTGCAACCCAGTTTTCAATCATAATTTTCATTGCACACCCCTCCACACAATAATGATAACAAATGCACTGAATTCAATAATGCAGTACTAATTTTCTCAAACTTTCAATATTGGCGACCCAGTTTTCAATCATAATTTTCATTGCACACCCTCCACACGATAACAAATGCACTGAATTCAATAATGCAGTACTTCAAACTTTCAATATTTTTCATTGCAGATAACAACCAGTTTTCAATCATAATTTTTCATTGCACACCCCTCCACACGATAACAAATGCACTGAATTCAATAATGCAGTACTCCTCAAACTTTCAATATTGGCGACCCAGTTTTCAATCATAATTTTCATTGCACCCCTCCACACGATAACAAATGCACTGAATTCAATAATGCAGTACTCCTCAAACTTTCAATATTGGCGACCCAGTTTTCAATCATAATTTCATTGCACACCCCTCCACACGATAACAAATGCACTGAATTCAATAATCATACTCCTCAAACTTTCAATATTGGCGACCCAGTTTTCAATCATAATTTTCATTGCACACCCCTCCACACGATTAACAAATGCACTGAATTCAATAATGCAGTACTCCTCAACTTCTAAACTTTCAATATTGGCGACCCAGTTTTCAATCATAATTTTCATTGCGCACCCCTCCACACGATAACAAATGCACTGAATTCAATAATGCAGTACTCCTCAAACTTTCAACATTTGCAACCCAGTTTTCAATCATAATTTTCATTGCACACCCCTCCACACGATTACAAATGCACTGAATTCAATAATGCAGTACTTCCTAAACTTTCAATATTGGCGACCCAGTTTTCAATCATAATTTTCATTGCACACCCCTCCACACGATAACAAACGCACTGAATTCAATAATGCAGTACTCACTCAAACTTTCAATATTGGCAACCCAGTTTTCAATCATAATTTTCATTGCACACCCTCCACACGATAACAAATGCACTGAATTCAATAATGCATAGTACTAATTTACATTGCTCAAACTTTCAACATTTGCGACCCAGTTTTCAATCATAATTTTCATTGCACACCCCTCACACGATAACAAATGCACTGAATTCAATAATGCAGTACTCCTCAAACTTTCAATATTGGCGACCCAGTTTTCAATCATAATTTTCATTGCACACCCCTCCACACGATTACAAATGCACTGAATTCAAAAATGCAGTACTCCTCAAACTTTCAATATTGGCGACCAGTTTTCAATCATAATTTTCATTGCGCACCCCTCCACACGATAACAAATGCACTGAATTCAATAATGCAGTACTCCTCAAACTTTCAACATTTGCAACCCAGTTTTCAATCATAATTTTCATTTGCACACCCCTCCACACGATAACAAATGCACTGAATTCAATAATGCAGTACTTCTCAAACTTTCAATATTGGCGACCCAGTTTTCAATCATAATTTTCATTGCACACCCCTCCACACACAATAATTCAAAATGCAGTACACAACATTAGCAACCCAGTTTTCAATCATAATTTTCATTGCATTTACAAATAAATTCAATAATAATTTCAAACTTTCAATATTGGCGACCCAGTTTTCAACATTTGCAAATTTCAATATTGCGAGTTTTCAATCAATAATTGCAGTACTCATTTTCAATCATAATTTTCATTGCGCACCCCTCCACACGATAACAAATGCACTGAATTCAATAATGCAGTACTCCTCAAACTTTCAATATTTGCGACCCATTTTCAATCATAATTTTCATTGCACACCCCTCCACACGATAACAAATGCACTGAATTCAATAATGCAGTACTCCTCAAACTTTCAATATTGGCGACCCAGTTTTCAATCATAATGTAATTTTCATTGCACACCCCTCCACACGATTACAAATGCACTGAATTCAATAATGCAGTACTCCTCAAACTTTCAATATTGGCGACCCAGTTTTCAATCATAATTTTCATTGCGCACCCCTCCACACGATAACAAACGCACTGAATTCAATAATGCAGTACTCCTCAAACTTTCAACATTTGCAACCCAGTTTTCAATCATAATTTTCATTGCACACCCTCCACACGATTACAAATGCACTGAATTCAATAATGCAGTACTTCAAACTTTCAATATTGGCGACCCAGTTTTCAATCATAATTTTCATTGCGCACCCCTCCACACGATAACAAATGCACTGAATTCAATAATGCAGTACTACTCAAACTTTCAACATTAGCAACCCAGTTTTCAATCATAATTTTCATTGCACACCCCTCCACACGATAACAAATGCACTGAATTCAATAATGCAGTACTCCTCAAACTTTCAACATTTGCGACCCATTTTCAATCATAATTTTCATTGAACACCCCTCCACACGATAACAAATGCGCTGAATTCAATAATGCAGTACTCCTCAAACTTTCAATATTTGCGACCCATTTTCAATCATAATTTTCATTGAACACCCTCCACACGATAACAAATGCACTGAATTCAATAATGCAGTACTTCTCAAACTTTCAATATTGGCGACCCAGTTTTCAATCATAATTTTCATTGCACACCCCTCCACACGATAACAAATGCACTGAATTCAATAATGCAGTACTCCTCAAACTTTCAACATATTGCGACCCAGTTTTCAATCATAATTTTCATTGCACACCCCTCCACACGATTACAAATGCACTGAATTCAATAATGCAGTACTCCTCAAACTTTCAATATTGGCGACCCAGTTTTCAATCATAATTTTCATTGCACACCCCTCACACGATAACAAATGCACTGAATTCAATAATGCAGTACTCCTCAAACTTTCAACATTAGCAACCCAGTTTTCAATCATAATTTTCATTGCACACCCCTCCACACGATAACAAATGCACTGAATTCAATAATGCAGTACTCCTCAAACTTTCAATATTTGCGACCCCA
Source organism: Trichonephila clavipes (assembly GCA_019973935.1). Taxonomy (NCBI): domain Eukaryota; kingdom Metazoa; phylum Arthropoda; class Arachnida; order Araneae; family Nephilidae; genus Trichonephila; species Trichonephila clavipes. The sequence continues at coordinate 82,725 of BMAU01006499.1, read as the reverse complement.
TTTTCAATCATAATTTTCATTGAACACCCCTCCACGATAACAAACGCACTGAATTCAATAATGCAGTACTCCTCAAACTTTCAACATTTGCACCCCAGTTTTCAATCATAATTTTCATTGCACACCCCTCCAACGATTACAAATGCACTGAATTCAATAATGCAGTACTCCTCAAACTTTCAACATTTGCGACCCAGTTTTCAATCATAATTTTCATTGCACACCCCTCCACACGATAACAAATGCACTGAATTCAATAATGCAGTACTCCTCAAACTTTCAACATTTGCAACCCAGTTTTCAATCATAATTTTCATTGCACACCCTCCACACGATTACAAATGCACTGAATTCAATAATGCAGTACTCCTCAAACTTTCAATATTGGCGACCCAGTTTTCAATCATAATTTTCATTGCACACCCCTCCACACGATAACAAATGCACTGAATTCAATAATGCAGTACTCCTCAAACTTTCAACATTTGCGACCCAGTTTTCAATCATAATTTTCATTGCACACCCCTCCACACGATAACAAATGCACTGAATTCAATAATGCAGTACTCCTCAAACTTTCAATATTTGCAACCCAGTTTTCAATCATAATTTTCATTGCGCACCCTCCACACGATAACAAATGCACTGAATTCAATAATGCAGTACTCCTCAAACTTTCAATATTGGCGACCCAGTTTTCAATCACAATTTTTCATCACACCCCTCCACACGATAACAAATGCACTGAATTCAATAATGCAGTACTCCTCAAACTTTCAACGATAAATCAAATGCATTGAACACCCCTCAATAATGCAGAATTCAATAATGCAGTACTCAAACTTTCAACATTTGCACCCAGTTTTCAATCATAATTTTCATTGCACACCCCTCCACACGATAACAAATGCACTGAATTCAATAATGCAGTACTCCTCAAACTTTCAACATTTGCACCCCATTTTCAATCATAATTTTCATTGCACACCCCTCACACGATAACAAATGCACTGAATTCAATAATGCAGTACTCCTCAAACTTTCAATATTTGCGACCCAGTTTTCAATCATAATTTTCATTGCACACCCCTCCACACGATAACAAATGCACTGAATTCAATAATGCAGTACTCCTCAAACTTTCAACATTTGCAACCCAGTTTTCAATCATAATTTTCATTGCACACCCCTCCACACGATAACAAATGCACTGAATTCAATAATGCAGTACTTCTCAAACTTTCAATATTGGCGACCCAGTTTTCAATCATAATTTTCATTGCACCCCTCCCACACGATAACAAATGCACTGAATTCAATAATGCAGTACTCCTCAAACTTTCAATATTGCAACCCAGTTTTCAATCATAATTTTCATTGCACACCCCTCCACACGATTACAAATGCACTGAATTCAATAATGCAGTACTCCTCAAACTTTCAACATTGCACCCCTCAATCGACCCAGTTTTCAATCATAATTTTCATTGCACACCCCTCCACACGATAACAAATGCACTGAATTCAATAATGCAGTACTCCTAAACTTTCAATATTGGCGACCCAGTTTTCAATCATAATTTTCATTGCACACCCCTCCACACGATAACAAATGCACTGAATTCAATAATGCAGTACTCCTCAAACTTTCAATATTGGCGACCCAGTTTTCAATCATAATTTTCATTGCACACCCCTCCACACGATAACAAATGCACTGAATTCAATAATGCAGTACTCCTCAAACTTTCAACATTTGCGACCCAGTTTTCAATCATAATTTTCATTGCACACCCTCCACACGATAACAAATGCACTGAATTCAATAATGCAGTACTTCTCAAACTTTCAATATTGGCGACCCAGTTTTCAATCATAATTTTCATTGCACACCCTCCACACGATAACAAATGCACTGAATTCAATAATGCAGTACTTCTCAAACTTTCAACATTTGCGACCCAGTTTTCAATCATAATTTTCATTGCGCACCCCTCCACACGATAACAAATGCACTGAATTCAATAATGCAGTACTAAACTTTCAATATTGGCACCCAGTTTTCAATCATAATTTTCATTGCACACCCTCCACACGATAACAAATGCACTGAATTCAATAATGCAGTACTCCTCAAACTTTCAATATTGGCGACCCAGTTTTCAATCATAATTTTCATTGCGCACCCCTCCACACGATAACAAACGCACTGAATTCAATAATGCAGTACTCCTCAAACTTTCAATATTTGCAACCCAGTTTTCAATCATAATTTTCATTGCACACCCCTCCACACGATTACAAATGCACTGAATTCAATAATGCAGTACTCCTCAAACTTTCAATATTGGCGACCCAGTTTTCAATCATAATTTTCATTGCGCACCCCCCACACGATAACAAATGCACTGAATTCAATAATGCAGTACTACTCAAACTTTCAACATTTGCAACCCAGTTTTCAATCATAATTTTCATTGCACATTAACAAATGCACTGAATTCAATAATGCAGTACTCCTCAAACTTTCAACATTTGCGACCCCATTTTCAATCATAATTTTCATTGAACACCCCTCCACATCGATAACAAATGCACTGAATTCAATAATGCAGTACTCCTCAAACTTTCAATATTGGCGACCCAGTTTTCAATCATAATTTTCATTGCACACCCTCCACACGATTACAAATGCACTGAATTCAATAATGCAGTACTCCTCAAACTTTCAATATTGGCGACCCAGTTTTCAATCATAATTTTCATTGCGCACCCCTCCACACGATAACAAACGCACTGAATTCAATAATGCAGTACTCCTCAAACTTTCAACATTTGCAACCCAGTTTTCAATCATAATTTTCATTGCACACCCCTCCACACGATTACAAATGCACTGAATTCAATAATGCAGTACTCCTAAACTTTCAATATTGGCGACCCAGTTTTCAATCATAATTTTCATTGCACACCCCACTCAATAATGCAGTACTCTTTCAACATCAAACGATTTGCAACAATCATAATTTTCATTGCACACCCCTCCACACGATAACAAATGCGCTGAATTCAATAATGCAGTACTCCTCAAACTTTCAATATTTGCGACCCAGTTTTCAATCATAATTTTCATTGCACACCCCCTCCACACGATAACAAATGCACTGAATTCAATAATGCAGTACTCCTCAAACTTTCAATATTGGCGACCCAGTTTTCAATCATAATTTTCATTGCACACCCCTCCACACGATAACAAATGCACTGAATTCAATAATGCAGTACTCCTCAAACTTTCAATATTGGCGACCCAGTTTTCAATCATAATTTTCATTGCACACCCCTCCACACGATTACAAATGCACTGAATTCAATAATGCAGTACTCCTCAAACTTTCAATATTGGCGACCCAGTTTTCAATCATAATTTTCATTGCGCACCCCTCCACACGATAACAAACGCAATTCAATAATGCAGTACTTTTCAACATTTGCAACCCAGTTTTCAATCATAATTTTCATTGCACAACCCTCCACACGATTACAAATGCACTGAATTCAATAATGCAGTACTTCTAAACTTTCAATATTGGCGACCCAGTTTTCAATCATAATTTTCATTGCACACCCCTCCACACGATAACAAATGCACTGAATTCAATAATGCAGTACTACTCAAACTTTCAATATTGGCAACCCAGTTTTCAATCATAATTTTCATTTGCACACCCCTCCACACGATAACAAATGCACTGAATTCAATAATGCAGTACTCCTCAAACTTTCAACATTTGCACCCCATTTTCAATCATAATTTTCATTGAACACCCCTCCACCGATAACAAATGCACTGAATTCAATAATGCAGTACTCCTCAAACTTTCAACATTTGCGACCCATTTTCAATCATAATTTTCATTGAACACCCCTCCACACGATAACAAATGCACTGAATTCAATAATGCAGTACTTCTCAAACTTTCAATATTGGCGACCCAGTTTTCAATCATAATTTTCATTGCACACCCCTCCACACGATAACAAATGCACTGAATTCAATAATGCAGTACTCCTCAAACTTTCAATATTGGCGACCCAGTTTTCAATCATAATTTTCATTGCACACCCCTCCACACGATTACAAATGCACTGAATTCAATAATGCAGTACTCCTCAAACTTTCAATATTGGCGACCCAGTTTTCAATCATAATTTTCATTGCGCACCCCTCCACACGATAACAAATGCACTGAATTCAATAATGCAGTACTACTCAAACTTTCAACATTAGCAACCCAGTTTTCAATCATAATTTTCATTGCACACCCCTCCACACGATAACAAATGCACTGAATTCAATAATGCAGTACTCCTCAAACTTTCAACATTTGCGACCCCATTTTCAATCATAATTTTCATTGAACACCCCTCCAATCGATAACAAACGCACTGAATTCAATAATGCAGTACTCCTCAAACTTTCAACATTTGCAACCCAGTTTTCAATCATAATTTTCATTGCACACCCCTCCACACGATTACAAATGCACTGAATTCAATAATGCAGTACTCCTCAAACTTTCAATATTGGCGACCCACTTTTCAATCATAATTTTCATTGAACACCCCTCCACACGATAACAAATGCACTGAATTCAATAATGCAGTACTCCTCAAACTTTCAATATTTGCACCCAGTTTTCAATCATAATTTTCATTGCACACCCCTCCACACGATTACAAATGCACTGAATTCAATAATGCAGTACTCCTCAAACTTTCAATATTGGCGACCCAGTTTTCAATCATAATTTTCATTGCGCACCCCTCCACACGATAACAAACGCACTGAATTCAATAATGCAGTACTCCTCAAACTTTCAACATTTGCAACCCAGTTTTCAATCATAATTTTCATTGCACACCCCTCCACACGATTACAAATGCACTGAATTCAATAATGCAGTACTTCTAAACTTTCAATATTGGCGACCCAGTTTTCAATCATAATTTTCATTGCACACCCCTCCACACGATAACAAATGCACTGAATTCAATAATGCAGTACTACTCAAACTTTCAACATTAGCAACCCAGTTTTCAATCATAATTTTCATTGCACACCCCCTCCACACGATAACAAATGCACTGAATTCAATAATGCAGTACTCCTCAAACTTTCAACATTTGCGACCCCATTTTCAATCATAATTTTCATTGAACACCCCTCCAATCGATAACAAATGCGCTGAATTCAATAATGCAGTACTCCTCAAACTTTCAACATTTGCGACCCCATTTTCAATCATAATTTTCATTGAACACCCCTCCAATCGATAACAAATGCACTGAATTCAATAATGCAGTACTTCTAAACTTTCAATATTGGCGACCCAGTTTTCAATCATAATTTTCATTGCACACCCCTCCACACGATAACAAATGCACTGAATTCAATAATGCAGTACTCCTCAAACTTTCAACATTTGCAACCCAGTTTTCAATCATAATTTTCATTGCACACCCCTCCACACGATAACAAATGCACTGAATTCAATAATGCAGTACTCCTCAAACTTTCAATATTGGCGACCCAGTTTTCAATCATAATTTTCATTGCACACCCCTCCACACGATAACAAATGCACTGAATTCAATAATGCAGTACTCCTCAAACTTTCAACATTTGCGACCCCAGTTTTCAATCATAATTTTCATTGAACACCCCTCCAATCGATAACAAATGCACTGAATTCAATAATGCAGTACTCCTCAAACTTTCAACATTTGCGACCCAGTTTTCAATCACAATTTTCATTGCACACCCCTCCACACGATAACAAACGCACTGAATTCAATAATGCAGTGCTCCTCAAACTTTCAACATTTGCAACCCAGTTTTCAATCATAATTTTCATTGCACACCCCTCCACACGATAACAAAAATGCACTGAATTCAATAATGCAGTACTCCTCAAACTTTCAATATTGGCGACCCAGTTTTCAATCATAATTTTCATTGCACACCCCTCCACACGATAACAAATGCACTGAATTCAATAATGCAGTACTCCTCAAACTTTCAATATTGGCGACCCAGTTTTCAATCATAATTTTCATTGCACACCCCTCCACACGATAACAAACGCACTGAATTCAATAATGCAGTACTCCTCAAACTTTCAACATTTGCAACCCAGTTTTCAATCATAATTTTCATTGCACACCCCTCCACACGATTACAAATGCACTGAATTCAATAATGCAGTACTTCTAAACTTTCAATATTGGCGACCCAGTTTTCAATCATAATTTTCATTGCGCACCCCTCCACACGATAACAAATGCACTGAATTCAATAATGCAGTACTCCTCAAACTTTCAACATTAGCAACCCAGTTTTCAATCATAATTTTCATTGCACACCCTCCACACGATTACAAATGCACTGAATTCAATAATGCAGTACTCCTCAAACTTTCAATATTGGCGACCCAGTTTTCAATCATAATTTTCATTGCACACCCCTCCACACGATAACAAATGCACTGAATTCAATAATGCAGTACTTCTAAACTTTCAATATTGGCGACCCAGTTTTCAATCATAATTTTCATTGCACACCCCTCCACACGATAACAAATGCACTGAATTCAATAATGCAGTACTCCTCAAACTTTCAATATTGGCGACCCAGTTTTCAATCATAATTTTCATTGCACACCCCTCCCACACGATTTGCACTCAATTCAATAATGCAGTGCTCCTCAAACTTTCAACATTTGCATTTTCAATCATAATTTTCATTGCACACCCCCACACGATAACAAATGCACTGAATTCAATAATGCAGTACTCCTCTCAAACTTTCAATATTGGCGACCCAGTTTTCAATCATAATTTTCATTGCACACCCCTCCACACGATAACAAATGCACTGAATTCAATAATGCAGTACTCCTCAAACTTTCAACATTTGCGACCCATTTTCAATCATAATTTTCATTGAACACCCCTCCAATCGATAACAAATGCACTGAATTCAATAATGCAGTACTCCTCAAACTTTCAATATTGGCGACCCAGTTTTCAATCATAATTTTCATTGCACACCCCTCCACGATTACAAATGCACTAATTCAAAATGCAGTACTCCTCAAACTTTCAATATTGGCGACCCAGTTTTCAATCATAATTTTCATTGCGCACCCCTCCACACGATAACAAACGCACTGAATTCAATAATGCAGTACTCCTCAAACTTTCAACATTTGCAACCCAGTTTTCAATCATAATTTTCATTGCACAACCCTCCACACGATTACAAATGCACTGAATTCAATAATGCAGTACTTCTAAACTTTCAATATTGGCGACCCAGTTTTCAATCATAATTTTCATTGCACACCCCTCCACACGATAACAAATGCACTGAATTCAATAATGCAGTACTCCTCAAACTTTCAACATTGCAACCCAGTTTTCAATCATAATTTTCATTGCACACCCCTCCACACGATAACAAATGCACTGAATTCAATAATGCAGTACTCCTCAAACTTTCAATATTTGCGACCCCATTTTCAATCATAATTTTCATTGAACACCCCTCCACACGATAACAAATGCACTGAATTCAATAATGCAGTACTCCTCAAACTTTCAATATTGGCGACCCAGTTTTCAATCATAATTTTTCATTGCACACCCCTCCACACGATTACAAATGCACTGAATTCAATAATGCAGTACTCCTCAAACTTTCAATATTGGCGACCCAAGTTTTCAATCATAATTTTCATTGCGCACCCCTCCACACGATAACAAACGCACTGAATTCAATAATGCAGTACTCCTCAAACTTTCAATATTGGCGACCCAGTTTTCAATCATAATTTTCATTGCACACCCCTCCACACGATTACAAATGCACTGAATTCAATAATGCAGTACTCCTCAAACTTTCAATATTGGCGACCCAGTTTTCAATCATAATTTTCATTGCACACCCCCCACACGATAACAAATGCACTGAATTCAATAATGCAGTACTCCTCAAACTTTCAACATTTGCAACCCAGTTTTCAATCATAATTTTCATTGCACACCCCTCCACACGATAACAAAATGCACTGAATTCAATAATGCAGTACTCCTCAAACTTTCAATATTGGCGAATCATAATTTTCATTGCAGTTTTCAATCATACTTTTCAACATTTGCGACCCCATTTTCAATCATAATTTTCATTGAACAAATGCAAATGCACTGAATTCAATAATGCAGTACTCCTCAAACTTTCAATATTGGCGACCCAGTTTTCAATCATAATTTTCATTGCACACCCCTCCACACGATTACAAATGCACTGAATTCAATAATGCAGTACTCCTCAAACTTTCAATATTGGCGACCCAGTTTTCAATCATAATTTTCATTGCGCACCCCTCCACACGATAACAAACGCACTGAATTCAATAATGCAGTACTCCTCAAACTTTCAACATTTGCAACCCAGTTTTCAATCATAATTTTCATTGCACAACCCTCCACACGATTACAAATGCACTGAATTCAATAATGCAGTACTTCTAAACTTTCAATATTGGCGACCCAGTTTTCAATCATAATTTTCATTGCACACCCCTCCACACGATAACAAATGCACTGAATTCAATAATGCAGTACTACTCAAACTTTCAACATTGGCAACCCAGTTTTCAATCATAATTTTCATTGCACACCCCTCCACACGATAACAAATGCACTGAATTCAATAATGCAGTACTCCTCAAACTTTCAACATTTGCGACCCCATTTTCAATCATAATTTTCATTGAACACCCCTCCACACGATAACAAATGCTCTGAATTCAATAATGCAGTACTCCTCAAACTTTCAACATTTGCGACCCCATTTTCAATCATAATTTTCATTGAACACCCTCCAATCGGTAACAAATTCACTGAATTCAATAATGCAGTACTTTCAACTTTCAATATTGGCGACCCAGTTTTCAATCATTTTTCATTGCACACCCTCCACACGATAACAAATGCACTGAATTCAATAATGCAGTACTCCTCAAACTTTCAATATTGGCGACCCAGTTTTCAATCATAATTTTCATTGCACACCCCTCCACACGATTACAAATGCACTGAATTCAATAATGCAGTACTCCTCAAACTTTCAATATTGGCGACCCAGTTTTCAATCATAATTTTCATTGCGCACCCCTCCACACGATAACAAATGCACTGAATTCAAAATGCAGTACTACTCAAACTTTCAAATTTAGCAACCCAGTTTTCAATCATAATTTTCATTGCACACCCTCCACACGATAACAAATGCACTGAATTCAATAATGCAGTACTCCTCAAACTTTCAACATTTGCGACCCCATTTTCAATCATAATTTTCATTGAACACCCCTCCACACGATAACAAACGCACTGAATTCAATAATGCAGTACTCCTCAAACTTTCAACATTTGCATTTTCAATCATAATTTTTTCATTGCACACCCCTCCACACGATTACAAATGCACTGAATTCAATAATGCAGTACTCTCAAACTTTCAATATTTGCGACCCCATTTTCAATCATAATTTTCATTGAACACCCCTCCACATCGATAACAAACGCACTTTCAATAATGCAGTACTCCTCAAACTTTCAACATTTGCAACCCAGTTTTCAATCATAATTTTCATTGCACACTCTTCCACACGATTACAAATGCACTGAATTCAATAATGCAGTACTCCTCAAACTTTCAATATTGGCGACCCAGTTTTCAATCATAATTTTCATTGCACACCCCTCCACACGATTACAAATGCACTGAATTCAATAATGCAGTACTCCTCAAACTTTCAATATTGGCGACCCAGTTTTCAATCATAATTTTCATTGCGCACCCCTCCACACGATAACAAATGCACTGAATTCAATAATGCAGTACTCCTCAAACTTTCAACATTTGCAACCCAGTTTTCAATCATAATTTTCATTGCACACCCCTCCACACGATTACAAATGCACTGAATTCAATAATGCAGTACTTCAAACTTTCAATATTGGCGACCCAGTTTTCAATCATAATTTTCATTGCACACCCCTCCACACGATAACAAATGCACTGAATTCAATAATGCAGTACTACTCAAACTTTCAACATTAGCAACCCAGTTTTCAATCATAATTTTCATTGCACACCCCTCCACACGATAACAAATGCACTGAATTCAATAATGCAGTACTCCTCAAACTTTCAACATTTGCGACCCCATTTTCAATCATAATTTTCATTGAACACCCTCCAATCGATAACAAATGCGCTGAATTCAATAATGCAGTACTCCTCAAACTTTCAACATTTGCGACCCCATTTTCAATCATAATTTTCATTGAACACCCCTCCACACGATAACAAATGCACTGAATTCAATAATGCAGTACTCCTCAAACTTTCAATATTTGCGACCCAGTTTTCAATCATAATTTTCATTGCACACCCCTCCACACGATAACAAATGCACTGAATTCAATAATGCAGTACTCCTCAAACTTTCAATATTTGCACCCAGTTTTCAATCATAATTTTCATTGCACACCCTCCACACGATAACAAAAATGCACTGAATTCAATAATGCAGTACTCCTCAAACTTTCAATATTGGCGACCCAGTTTTCAATCATAATTTTCATTGCACACCCCTCCACACGATAACAAATGCACTGAATTCAATAATGCAGTACTCCTCAAACTTTCAACATTTGCGACCCCATTTTCAATCATAATTTTCATTGAACACCCCCTCAATCGATAACAAATGCACTGAATTCAATAATGCAGTACTCCTCAAACTTTCAACATTTGCGACCCAGTTTTCAATCACAATTTTCATTGCACACCCCTCCACACGATAACAAATGCACTGAATTCAATAATGCAGTACTCCTCAAACTTTCAACATTTGCAACCCAGTTTTCAATCATAATATTCATTGCACACCCCTCCACACGATAACAAATGCACTGAATTCAATAATGCAGTACTCCTCAAACTTTCAATATTGGCGACCCAGTTTTCAATCATAATTTTCATTGCACACCCCTCCACACGATAACAAACGCACTGAATTCAATAATGCAGTACTCCTCAAACTTTCAACATTTGCAACCCAGTTTTCAATCATAATTTTCATTGCACACCCCTCCACACGATTACAAATGCACTGAATTCAATAATGCAGTACTTCTAAACTTTCAATATTGGCGACCCAGTTTTCAATCATAATTTTCATTGCGCACCCTCCACACGATAACAAATGCACTGAATTCAATAATGCAGTACTCCTCAAACTTTCAACATTAGCAACCCAGTTTTCAATCATAATTTTCATTGAACACCCCTCCACACGATTACAAATGCACTGAATTCAATAATGCAGTACTCCTCAAACTTTCAATATTGGCGACCCAGTTTTCAATCATAATTTTCATTGCACACCCCTCCACACGATAACAAATGCACTGAATTCAATAATGCAGTACTTCTAAACTTTCAATATTGGCGACCCAGTTTTCAATCATAATTTTCATTGCACACCCCTCCACACGATAACAAATGCACTGAATTCAATAATGCAGTACTACTCAAACTTTCAATATTGGCGACCCAGTTTTCAATCATAATTTTCATTGCACACCCCTCCACACGATAACAAATGCACTGAATTCAATAATGCAGTACTCCTCAAACTTTCAACATTTGCGACCCCATTTTCAATCATAATTTTCATTGAACACCCCTCCAATCACGATAACAAATGCACTGAATTCAATAATGCAGTACTTCTCAAACTTTCAATATTGGCGACCCAGTTTTCAATCATAATTTTCATTGCACACCCTCCACACGATAACAAATGCACTGAATTCAATAATGCAGTACTCCTCAAACTTTCAACATTTGCGACCCCATTTTCAATCATAATTTTCATTGAACACCCCTCCAATCGATAACAAATGCACTGAATTCAATAATGCAGTACTCCTCAAACTTTCAACATTTGCAACCCAGTTTTCAATCATAATTTTCATTGCACACCCCTCCACACGATTACAAATGCACTGAATTCAATAATGCAGTACTCCTCAAACTTTCAACATTTGCGACCCCATTTTCAATCATAATTTTCATTGAACACCCCTCCAATCGATAACAAACGCACTGAATTCAATAATGCAGTACTCCTCAAACTTTCAACATTTGCAACCCAGTTTTCAATCATAATTTTCATTGCACACCCCTCCACACGATTACAAATGCACTGAATTCAATAATGCAGTACTCCTCAAACTTTCAATATTGGCGACCCAGTTTTCAATCATAATTTTCATTGCACACCCCTCCACACGATTACAAATGCACTGAATTCAATAATGCAGTACTCCTCAAACTTTCAATATTGGCGACCCAGTTTTCAATCATAATTTTCATTGCGCACCCCTCCACACGATAACAAACGCACTGAATTCAATAATGCAGTACTCCTCAAACTTTCAACATTTGCAACCCAGTTTTCAATCATAATTTTCATTGCACACCCCTCCACACGATTACAAATGCACTGAATTCAATAATGCAGTACTTCAAACTTTCAATATTGGCGACCCAGTTTTCAATCACAATTTTCATTGCACACCCCTCCACACGATAACAAATGCACTGAATTCAATAATGCAGTACTACTCAAACTTTCAACATTAGCAACCCAGTTTTCAATCATAATTTTCATTGCACACCCCTCCACACGATAACAAATGCACTGAATTCAATAATGCAGTACTCCTCAAACTTTCAACATTTGCGACCCCATTTTCAATCATAATTTTCATTGAACACCCCCAATCGATAACAAATGCGCTGAATTCAATAATGCAGTACTCCTCAAACTTTCAACATTTGCGACCCCATTTTCAATCATAATTTTCATTGAACACCCCTCCAATCGATAACAAATGCACTGAATTCAATAATGCAGTACTCCTCAAACTTTCAACATTTGCGACCCAGTTTTCAATCACAATTTTCATTGCACACCCCTCCACACGATAACAAATGCACTGAATTCAATAATGCAGTGCTCCTCAAACTTTCAACATTTGCAACCCAGTTTTCAATCATAATTTTCATTGCACACCCCTCCACACGATAACAAAAATGCACTGAATTCAATAATGCAGTACTCCTCAAACTTTCAATATTGGCGACCCAGTTTTCAATCATAATTTTCATTGCACACCCCTCCACACGATAACAAATGCGCTGAATTCAATAATGCAGTACTCCTCAAACTTTCAACATTTGCGACCCCATTTTCAATCATAATTTTCATTGAACACCCCTCCAATCGATAACAAATGCACTGAATTCAATAATGCAGTACTCCTCAAACTTTCAACATTTGCGACCCAGTTTTCAATCATAATTTTCATTGCACACCCCTCCACACGATAACAAATGCACTGAATTCAATAATGCAGTGCTCCTCAAACTTTCAACATTTGCAACCCAGTTTTCAATCATAATATTCATTGCACACCCCTCCACACGATAACAAAAATGCACTGAATTCAATAATGCAGTACTCCTCAAACTTTCAATATTGGCGACCCAGTTTTCAATCATAATTTTCATTGCACACCCCTCCACACGATAACAAATGCACTGAATTCAATAATGCAGTACCTCTAAACTTTCAATATTGGCGAACCAGTTTTCAATCATAATTTTCATTGCACACCCCCTCCACACGATAACAAATGCACTGAATTCAATAATGCAGTACTCCTCAAACTTTCAACATTTGCAACCCAGTTTTCAATCATAATTTTCATTGCACACCCCTCCACATGATAAGAAATGCACTAAATTCAATAATGCAGTACTCCTCAAACTTTCAATATTGGCGACCCAGTTTTCAATCATAATTTTCATTGCACACCTCCACACGATACAAATGCACTGAATTCAATAATGCAGTACTTCTAAACTTTCAATATTGGCGAACCAGTTTTCAATCATAATTTTCATTGCACACCCCTCCACACGATAACAAATGCACTGAATTCAATAATGCAGTACTCCTCAAACTTTCAACGTTTGCGACCCAATTTTCAATCATAATTTTCATTGCACACCCCTCCACACGACAACAAATGCACTGAATTCAATAATGCAGTGCTCCTCAAACTTTCAACGTTTGCGACCCAATTTTCAATCATAATTTTCATTGCACACCCCTCACACACGACAACAAATGCACTGAATTCAATAATGCAGTGCTCCTCAAACTTTCAACGTTTGCGACCCAATTTTCAATCATAATTTTCATTGCACACCCCTCCACACGATAACAAATGCACTGAATTCAATAATGCAGTACTCTCAAACTTTCAACGTTTGCGACCCAATTTTCAATCATAATTTTCATTGCACACCCCTCCACACGACAACAAATGCACTGAATTCAATAATGCAGTGCTCCTCAAACTTTTAATTTGCAACCCAGTTTTGAATCATAATTTTCATTGCACACCCCTCCACACGATAACAAATGCACTGAATTCAATAATGCAGTACTTCTAAACTTTCAATATTGGTGACCCAGTTTTCAATCATAATTTTCATTGCACACCCCTCCACACGATAACAAATGCACTGAATTCAATAATGCAGTACTCCTCAAACTTTCAACATTTGCAACCCAGTTTTCAATCATAATTTTCATTGCACACCCCTCCACACGATTACAAATGCACTGAATTCAATAATGCAGTACTCCTCAAACTTTCAACATTTGCGACCCCATTTTCAATCATAATTTTCATTGCACACCCCTCCACACGATAACAAATGCACTGAATTCAATAATGCAGTACTCCTCAAACTTTCAACATTTGCAACCCAGTTTTCAATCATAATTTTCATTGCACACCCCTCCACACGATTCAAATGCATAATTTTGCAGTACTCCTCAAACTTTCAATATTGCGACCCAGTTTTCAATCATAATTTTCATTGCACACCCCTCCACACGATTACAAATGCACTGAATTCAATAATGCAGTACTCCTCAAACTTTCAATATTGGCGACCCAGTTTTCAATCATAATTTTCATTGCGCACCCCTCCACACGATAACAAATGCACTGAATTCAATAATGCAGTACTCCTCAAACTTTCAACATTTGCAACCCAGTTTTCAATCATAATTTTCATTGCACACCCTCCACACGATTACAAATGCACTGAATTCAATAATGCAGTACTTCTAAACTTTCAATATTGGCGACCCAGTTTTCAATCATAATTTTCATTGCACACCCTCCACACGATAACAAATGCACTGAATTCAATAATGCAGTACTACTCAAACTTTCAACATTTGCAACCCAGTTTTCAATCATAATTTTCATTGCACACCCCTCCACACGATAACAAATGCACTGAATTCAATAATGCAGTACTCCTCAAACTTTCAACATTTGCGACCCCATTTTCAATCATAATTTTCATTGAACACCCCTCCAATCGATAACAAATGCAAATTCAATAATGCAGTTTCAAACTTTCAACATTTGCACCCCATTTTCAATCATAATTTTCATTGAACACCCCTCAATCGATAACAAATGCACTGAATTCAATAATGCAGTACTCCTCAAACTTTCAACATTTGCGACCCAGTTTTCAATCATAATTTTCATTGCACACCCCTCCACACGATAACAAATGCACTGAATTCAATAATGCAGTGCTCCTCAAACTTTCAACATTTGCAACCCAGTTTTCAATCATAATTTTCATTGCACACCCTCCACACGATAACAAAAATGCACTGAATTCAATAATGCAGTACTCCTCAAACTTTCAATATTGGCGACCCAGTTTTCAATCATAATTTTCATTGCACACCCCTCCACACGATTACAAATGCACTGAATTCAATAATGCAGTACTCCTCAAACTTTCAATATTTGCGACCCATTTTCAATCATAATTTTCATTGAACACCCCTCCACACGATAACAAACGCACTGAATTCAATAATGCAGTACTCCTCAAACTTTCAACATTTGCAACCCAGTTTTCAATCATAATTTTCATTGCACACCCCTCCACACGATTACAAATGCACTGAATTCAATAATGCAGTACTCCTCAAACTTTCAATATTGGCGACCCAGTTTTCAATCATAATTTTCATTGCACACCCCTCCACACGATTACAAATGCACTGAATTCAATAATGCAGTACTCCTCAAACTTTCAATATTGGCTTTTCAATCATAATTTTCATTGCGCACCCCTCCACACGATAACAAACGCACTGAATTCAATAATGTACTTTTTCAACATCATTTTCAATCATTTTTCATTGCACACCCCTCCACACGATAACAAATGCACTGAATTCAATAATGCAGTACTCCTCAAACTTTCAATATTGGCGACCCAGTTTTCAATCATAATTTTCATTGCACACCCCTCCACACGATAACAAATGCACTGAATTCAATAATGCAGTACTAAAACTTTCGATTTTCAATCATAATTTTCATTGCACACCCCTCCACACGATAACAAATGCACTGAATTCAATAATGCAGTACTCCTCAAACTTTCAACATTTGCGACCCCATTTTCAATCATAATTTTCATTGAACACCCCTCCACACGATAACAAATGCACTGAATTCAATAATGCAGTACTCCTCAAACTTTCAACATTTGCGACCCAGTTTTCAATCACAATTTTCATTGCACACCCCTCCACACGATAACAAATGCACTGAATTCAATAATGCAGTGCTCCTCAAACTTTCAACATTTGCAACCCAGTTTTCAATCATAATTTTCATTGCACACCCTCCACACGATAACAAAAATGCACTGAATTCAATAATGCAGTACTCCTCAAACTTTCAATATTGGCGACCCAGTTTTCAATCATAATTTTCATTGCACACCCTCCACGCGATAACAAATGCGCTGAATTCAATAATGCAGTACTCCTCAAACTTTCAACATTTGCGACCCCATTTTCAATCATAATTTTCATTGAACACCCCTCCAATCGATAACAAATGCACTGAATTCAATAATGCAGTACTCCTCAAACTTTCAACATTTGCGACCCAGTTTTCAATCACAATTTTCATTGCACACCCCTCCACACGATAACAAACGCACTGAATTCAATAATGCAGTGCTCCTCAAACTTTCAACATTTGCAACCCAGTTTTCAATCATAATATTCATTGCACACCCCTCCACACGATAACAAAAATGCACTGAATTCAATAATGCAGTACTCCTCAAACTTTCAATATTGGCGACCCAGTTTTCAATCATAATTTTCATTGCACACCCCTCCACACGATAACAAATGCACTGAATTCAATAATGCAGTACCTCTAAACTTTCAATATTGGCGAACCAGTTTTCAATCATAATTTTCATTGCACACCCCTCCACACGATAACAAATGCACTGAATTCAATAATGCAGTACTCCTCAAACTTTCAACATTTGCAACCCAGTTTTCAATCATAATTTTCATTGCACACCCCTCCACATGATAAGAAATGCACTAAATTCAATAATGCAGTACTCCTCAAACTTTCAATATTGGCGACCCAGTTTTCAATCATAATTTTCATTGCACACCTCTCCACACGATACAAATGCACTGAATTCAATAATGCAGTACTTCTAAACTTTCAATATTGGCGAACCAGTTTTCAATCATAATTTTCATTGCACACCCCTCCACACGATAACAAATGCACTGAATTCAATAATGCAGTACTCCTCAAACTTTCAACGTTTGCGACCCAATTTTCAATCATAATTTTCATTGCACACCCCTCCACACGACAACAAATGCACTGAATTCAATAATGCAGTGCTCCTCAAACTTTCAACGTTTGCGACCCAATTTTCAATCATAATTTTCATTGCACACCCCTCCACACGACAACAAATGCACTGAATTCAATAATGCAGTGCTCCTCAAACTTTCAACGTTTGCGACCCAATTTTCAATCATAATTTTCATTGCACACCCCTCCACACGATAACAAATGCACTGAATTCAATAATGCAGTACTCCTCAAACTTTCAACGTTTGCGACCCAATTTTCAATCATAATTTTCATTGCACACCCCTCCACACGACAACAAATGCACTGAATTCAATAATGCAGTGCTCCTCAAACTTTTAACATTTGCAACCCAGTTTTGAATCATAATTTTCATTGCACACCCCTCCACACGATAACAAATGCACTGAATTCAATAATGCAGTACTTCTAAACTTTCAATATTGGTGACCCAGTTTTCAATCATAATTTTCATTGCACACCCCTCCACACGATAACAAATGCACTGAATTCAATAATGCAGTACTCCTCAAACTTTCAACATTTGCAACCCAGTTTTCAATCATAATTTTCTTTGCACACCCCTCCACACGATAACAAATGCACTGAATTCAATAATGCAGTACTTCTAAACTTTCAATATTGGCGAACCAGTTTTCAATCATAATTTTCATTGCACACCCCTCCACACGATAACAAATGCGCTGAATTCAATAATGCAGTACTCCTCAAACTTTCAAAGTTTGCGACCCAATTTTCAATCATAATTTTCATTGCACACCCCTCCACACGACAACAAATGCACTGAATTCAATATTTTCATGCAGTAACTCTTCAAAATGCAGTTTCAACATTTGCAACCCAAATCATAATTTTCATTGCACACCCCTCCACACGATTGCACTGAATTCAATAATGCAGTACTTCAAACTTTCAATATTGGTGACCCAGTTTTCAATCATAATTTTCATTGCACACCCCTCCACACGATAACAAATGCACTGAATTCAATAATGCAGTACTCCTCAAACTTTCAACATTTGCAACCCAGTTTTCAATCATAATTTTCATTGCACACCCCTCCACACGATAACAAATGCACTGAATTCAATAATGCAGTACTTCTAAACTTTCAATATTGGCGACCCAGTTTTCAATCATAATTTTCATTGCACACCCTCCACACGATAACAAATGCGCTGAATTCAATAATGCAGTGCTCCTCAAACTTTCAACGTTTGCGACCCAATTTTCAATCATAATTTTCATTGCACAACCCTCCACACGATAACAAATGCACTGAATTCAATAATGCAGTGCTCCTCAAACTTTCAACGTTTGCGACCCAATTTTCAATCATTTTTCATTGCACAACCCTCCACACGATAACAAATGCACTGAATTCAATTCCTCAAACTTTCATAAACCCAGTTTTCAATCATAATTTTCATTGCACACTCTTCCACACGATAACAAATGCACTGAATTCAATAATGCAGTACTCCTCAAACTTTCAACATTTGCGACCCAGTTTTCAATCATAATTTTCATTGCACACCCCTCCACACGATAACAAATGCACTGAATTCAATAATGCAGTACTCCTCAAACTTTCAACATTTGCGAACCCAGTTTTCAATCATAATTTTCATTGCACACCCCTCCACACGATAACAAATGCACTGAATTCAATAATGCAGTACTTCTCAAACTTTCAACATCAGCAGTACTTCAATCATAATTTTCATTGCACACCCCCTCCACACGATAACAAATGCACTGAATTCAATTGCAGTACTCCTCAAACTTTCAACATTTGCGACCCCATTTTCAATCATAATTTTCATTGAACACCCCTCCAATCGATAACAAATGCGCTGAATTCAATAATGCAGTGCTCTTCAAACTTTTAACATTTGCAACCCAGTTTTGAATCATAATTTTCATTGCACACCCCTCCACACGATAACAAATGCACTGAATTCAATAATGCAGTACTTCTAAACTTTCAATATTGGCGAACCAGTTTTCAATCATAATTTTCATTGCACACCCTCCACACGATAACAAATGCACTGAATTCAATAATGCAGTACTCCTCAAACTTTCAATATTTGCGACCCAGTTTTCAATCATAATTTTCATTGCACACCCCTCCACACGACAACAAATGCTGAATTCAATAATGCAGTGCTCTTTCAACATTTGCAACCCAGTTTTGAATCATAATTTTCATTGCACACCCCTCCACACGATAACAAATGCACTGAATTCAATAATGCAGTACTTCTAAACTTTCAATATTGGTGACCCAGTTTTCAATCATAATTTTCATTGCACACCCCTCCACACGATAACAAATGCACTGAATTCAATAATGCAGTACTCCTCAAACTTTCAACATTTGCAACCCAGTTTTCAATCATAATTTTCATTGCACACCCCTCCACACGATAACAAATGCACTGAATTCAATAATGCAGTACTTCTAAACTTTCAATATTGGCGACCCAGTTTTCAATCATAATTTTTGTTGCACACCCCTCCACACGATAACAAATGCGCTGAATTCAATAATGCAGTGCTCCTCAAACTTTCAACGTTTGCGACCCAATTTTCAATCATTATTTTCATTGCACAACCCTCCACACGATAACAAAAATTGAATTCAATAATGCACCCAAACTTTTTTGCGACCCAATTTTCAATCATTATTTTCATTGCACAACCCTCCACACGATAACAAATGCACTGAATTCAATAATGCAGTGCTCCTCAAACTTTCAACATTTGCAACCCAGTTTTCAATCATAATTTTCATTTTTCATTGCACACTCTTTTTCTCCACACGATAACAAATGCACTGAATTCAATAATGCAGTACTCCTCAAACTTTCAACATTTGCGACCCAGTTTTCAATCATAATTTTCATTGCACACCCTCCACACGATAACAAATGCACTGAATTCAATAATGCAGTACTCCTCAAACTTTCAACATTTGCGACCCAGTTTTCAATCATAATTTTCATTGCACACCCCTCCACACGATAACAAATGCACTGAATTCAATAATGCAGTACTTCTCAAACTTTCAACTTTTGCGACCCACAGTTTTCAATCATAATTTTCATCTCCATACACAAACAATGTATTGAATTCAATAATACTATACCTTGACGCTAAACTTACAATATAGGACTTTAAATTCTTAATTGCCACTGGCGTATATAAACGTCGTACGCAGCCAGTGAATTATTTACCCTGGACGTATGTATTGATCTTTCTAAAGTACAATCTTTTGCGAAGGATTTACTAATTTCAGAGAATTTTCTTATTTATTTCTTTTCAACTCTTACCCTATATACCGCATACGCCCGCCTACTTGTTAAAGGGTGGCATTGGGGAGAGAATCGCGTAATTTTTAATCAGCATTTAAGGGATCAATTATAAACCGTACAAATTATCAAGATAAATGTTAATTTTTGCATATAACTTTATATATTACAAGCCCATGGGGTCACTAGTAATTAATAAATTTGTTTTTCTTAGTACTGTGTTAAATTATTTATAAAATACATTGTGTGCCGTACTAATATATTTATAAATGTAAATTTGTCGTTAAATTTTTATCGTGTGAAAGTGTATTTTGTTCATTAAATTAATAATTTTTTAATAATCCTTTGTTTTTGACTTTTCAATATGCTCGTGCCCCGTCGTAAGGTTATTACGCTCCTAGGGGGCGTGGCTACAGTTTGAGAAACACTGTAATAATGTAATGTACTTTGACTCTAGATTTACAATGCGGCTTTAATTATAAGTCGTAAAATTATCAAGATAAGTATTAAATTTTCTACATAATTTTGTATATGAGAAGTCAATCTGGTAGTCAGTAGTAATTTTTTAACTTGTTTTTAATTGTTCTAAACTTAAATTTCGATCTAAAGACGAAAACATTAAATTATCAAATACATTGATCTGTATACTGATACATTTATAAGTATATTATATCATTGTAAATGTGTATTCTGTTTTTTATTATGTCAGAATATAGTTTGTTTTGTGTTTCCTTTCAGTAAAATTATAATTTTTTAAAATACTCTTTTATTATTTATACTCTCTTTTCGATATGCTCGCACCCCCCCACACACATAGGGTTATTACGACCCCAAGGAGAGAGCTCCCCATTTTGAGAAACACTTGCTACAAAATAGCATTAACACGTTTATTTTAGATAATATTTATATACTGACAAACAGGTGAATCTTGAAATAACATATTATTCAGCTAAATCTGTTTTACTCCATTGTTTTTTTTTTGCTAAATCTTTATTTTCTTATTGCTTGGTATTCAGTTTACAATTGATTCAATTTCAGTTATTAAAAATATTAAATTTTTGCACTATTAAATTTTTTTTATCCTTCTATCTGGATGATTATGATTTTCAATTCACCCGTGAAAAGAACGGCTTTAACTGCTAGTATTATGTATGTAAGAACAGCGAAGGAACATAACGTAAAAAAAAGGAAAAGTGATATGCAAATTTTAAGAATTAAGCTCCAAAAAAAATCAATTATTTGTCAAACGATAATGAGGGTAGTGAAGCAGTTCAGGAAAAAGCCGATACGGAAGACAGGAATTTAAGAGTTTCTCTTGTCTAATCAAATATATATCTTTTAGAGACATAAATATATTGCAGTGAGATTCATAAGAGAAAACCCTTTTGAAGATAAATATACAAAGGCTTATGTGGATAAATATTTGGAAATCATTTATAAACATATTCTTTTTTTCGTAGAGATTAGAACTAATTAAGTTCATTAGTTTTTTTTCCTTTTGTCATGATTACATAGGTCTAATATTAAGGAAAATTATATAGAAAATAAATATTTTTTCTAATGTTTTTGGAAGTCTAATTATACGTCAGAAATGATTTTAAAGATCCATGTTATAAGATAAAGATTTTATCACAATTCATTGTATAGGAACTTTGCATATATAACAACAATGTAATGTTAAGGATATGAGATTATTAAGCATAAGTATATAGATTTTGATGCGAATCATAATTAAATTAATCCATGATCATTTACGCAGAAACACAGAACAATCATTAAAAAAGAGACTTTAAACCTTAAATTTATTTTAATATTAACAAAAGGTTAAATTCAATAAAAAAGTATTAATTTGATATTAAAAAGTGCAAACCTCTTAAAAACAGTAACAATGATAAATCTTTTGAATAAGCAGATCACGTTCCTTTATATAATACGACAATACTCGAAGCCATTGGAAAAAGGAACTTTATGCAAAACTTCATACAAATTACATGCGGTACGATTAGTATCATCACGATCTGCTTATACTTCACTTGTCGAAAATACATCTCTCATTCATGATATTCCAGGTAAGACGGAAAACTGAAGTTTATTTCCAACAATTTTAAATAATAATTAGTAACAAACTCGGTAAGATAAATTAAAAAAAAATTTTTTTTTACTATTTTCTATTTCTTTAGGAACTTTTAGCGAAGGAGAACATTGCGAAAGGAAAACAAATTAAAATCAGGTCACCAATATGGTGGTGCAGTTTGATTTCCCTTCTGAGCAATCCATTTCTTTACACTGGTATTTTTATTACTTTTATTAATGTTTTTATAGTAGTAGAAATACTAGAAATGCATCTATAATCTAATTTGCACCTGCTTTTTGAAACACAAAACTTGTCAATGTAAAAACACTTCTTAAAAAAATTAGGGGAGCACATGGATTTAACGAAATTACGCAAATATTTATTCTGATGTCTAGTTTAAAACAAGACATCTATAGCCTAAAGCATATGTTCTGAACGTGGGAGGTAACACCCCTTGAGGGCGTTTAAGGATTTCAGGGGGGAAGTAAAAGACCCAGAGAAAATTAGGGGGCATTGAGATGGCAAGGAGGGGCTTAGGCAGATTAACCAAACATAATCTAACAAAGACTTTAAGAAGAAAAAAGAAGAAAGCTTGACATCATTGGAAAATGGAACGCGAAACGTTCCTCCATCCCATATCGAAATGCATTTGGGTCTTGAAGAGGAGAGGCCTGTATTGAGAGGGAGCTTCCAGATGAGTGGACTAAAAGAATCGGTGAGTCAACACTCTATTCCAGTGTTTCTCAAAGTGTGGGGTGCGCCCCCCTAAAGGGGCGTGATGACCCTACAAGGGGGGCGCGAGCGTATCGAAAATTTAAAGATTTTTTAAAAAAAAAAAATAACCGGAAAGAGAAGTAAAACAAAATGCTTTCTTCCATAATAAAAAAAATACACACAACAACACTGACATAATTTATGTTTATTATCTGGCTTTTTCCGTCATCAAATATCTATCTTTGATCCCAAAACCAAATTAAAGAAAAAAAAACATTTTGTTTTATTTGCTGTATTTCCTCAGTGACAGATTTTTTTATTACGTTTTAACATAAAATATTACTCGTTAAAAGAAAAAACGAAATCCAGACCCTGAGAAAAATTCTAAGATAAACAATTCACCACTGTAATTATTATTGAAATACTGTACATTAGTTGTAGAAAAAGAAAAGGAAGTCATGATTCACTTTTCAGCCAGGCTGCATAGTACGTTTGCTAATCATTTGATTGACCTTCAATCTTATGGTATGGTTATTATCAATACTAGTTCCCTCCCATCTTTTATGCGTTTGCTTTTCGCTTAGGGAAATTGTAAATAATTGAGTTTTGCGATATTTGGAAAAAGAATTGATTGGTTTAACATTTCTGTAGGATAATTGA
Organism: Trichonephila clavipes; assembly: GCA_019973935.1. Lineage (NCBI taxonomy): Eukaryota > Metazoa > Arthropoda > Arachnida > Araneae > Nephilidae > Trichonephila > Trichonephila clavipes. The sequence goes on along the minus strand of BMAU01006499.1, from coordinate 57,972 downwards.
AAAGTGTCTGATTTGTGTCCTTTATTATGGTCTTGTACTTTTGAATCATTTTAGTTCAGTTTTATTGGATTTTTTCTCAAATCATCAAAGAATTGAATAGTCCTTGAAAAAAGGTAAGTACACTTTCTATAAATTAAAATATTCACTAGAATTCCGATTTGTATCGTGTACAGTAAAAATAATTCTAAACAAATGATTGGGGTGACTGAGTCCCCCCGCACTACCATTAATGTTAGTATCGAGTACGCGCCTGCTCCCGGGTTAAAACATTTTGAAGTCTTCTCGCTTTAAATGTTAAAAAGTAACACAATTATTCTTCATCGGAATTTTATATTCTTTTTCATAATTTAACATTAATTCTAAATGCTAATTGTGTGAGGTTTAAAATTACAGTTCTTTTAAACAGTTATTTACAATTATAGCATTTATCTAAAAAAAAAAAAAAATCATTTTACATTTTTGTATACAATGTCGTGCACACAGTTTTACTCTCCTTACAGTTCAGCTACTATATCAAGAATAATGTTTTATTTTTTTAAAAAATGAACTCGTGCGAAGAGTCGGTGTTTCAGCCAGTATACGTTTGATGTATCAGTACTGAAGAAGGTATTTTATAAATAATTTCTTATTACTGAATTTGGCCGCGGTAGCCGAGTGGTATAGGTATCGGATCGTGGCTTGCCTTGTCACGAGTTCGCGCCCAGTACCACTAAAGACCCGCCGTGTAGGGCAGCGATGCACGTTAAATCTGTTGAGAGTTGAAACGTTTTCCTGTTGGTGTGGTGTGGTAGTTAGGAGAGAGGGGTACCAGCTCAGGTGTCATCCACGTCACTTGACCATGGTTTAAAATTACGTGGTCCGTCGTCAAAAGCCCTCGTGCAGCTGAACATTGCGACGTTAATATTCAATCAATCAATCTTATTACTAAATTAAGAACAAGTTTAATAATTATTAGGGACTTCCACGGGCTTGTCTTGTAGAGGAAAGTTTTTCAAAGGAAGGTTTAATATCAGAAATTGACACTTAAAGAGTTATTTTTCTATATTTAGCAGAGATCTATATTTTGTCTTCAAGGCATCAACTGCAGAAAATCCGGTTTGAAAAAGGTAGGATGTTGAAAAGGGTAATAGTACACGAAGTGCTTTTGTTTTCAGTACAGATAATTCCTCATCCACCTCTACCCCAAATTCAAAGAGCGATTTATTACAAAATTGCCATTTAATTTTTCACTGGATGTGAAATCTATGAAGATTTCTTCTTCGGAAGTTGAGAGCCCTTCTGGAGTATCTTGAAATAGATCCCTAATCCACTCGTAACTTGCTACCAAGCTGTCCTCATCCAGAAAATACTTTTTAAAATTCTTTGCCAACATAGCTAAATGATTTTACATGTTTTAAAAACAACTTTCACATGTTGTTCTACAGATTTGTAAGTTTTAACACATATCGAGCTGGGGCTTTTTTCCCCATTATTTACTTCAGTAGTGGTAAATCCAAAATTTAAGTATTTTCGAGAAGATCGCCTTGATTTAATTTTCGGAACCATGCTCGTTCGTCTGTGTACTTGTTGATTCTTTATTGTGGTCGAATGTTTGCTTACGACTTAAAAATGTATGTATGATTTTGTTTTAATCTACTACCGTAAATACTTACTTACCGTGAATTACAATTAACGTGGAAATTAAAAAAATGTACATTCAAGCTAGATTCGGTAGCTATAGGAGTATCGAGTCGACCAAAACTGACTGGAATTGTACGAGGAAAAGCCATTTCACATGTTTTGCGCAGACGTCCGATAATTTGCCCAGACTCACGCAAACGTACCCTATAATGCCAGATGTGATGGATATGATAGAGAGCGACATTGACTAGACTGTTTTTCTAATGACATTTGTACCTTGAGAAATGAATGCTGAAGGAAATAAATCTTCAATTAAATACATCATTTTGCGATCTGTTCCAATTTAAAAATTAGAGAAAGAAAAATAACATAATTCTAAGTAATATATATTTTAAGTAATTTTCTTAAAATATACATTACTTAAAAGTTACATATACACAAAATTTAATATACTTATCGTATTAATTGGTACGGTTTATAATTAAGATCGTATTGTAACATTAGCGTCTCTCTCTCAAAGTGCATTTTTATTGCATTAAATACATTATTGTTGTACAGGGGGGCGAGACAAAAATTATGATTGAAAATTGGGTCGCCAGTATTGAAAGTTTGAGAAACACTGCTTTTAATGTATGAGTGGTGCACAGAGTATTTTATGACTAATTAATTAATACTAAATTAAGAACAAGTCTAATAATTATTAGCTACTTCCATGGGCTTGTCTTACAGAGCGCCGTGACGTAAGAAAGATGGTTTATCATGAACAGCGCTGAACATTAAATTCTGTCAACGTTTAGTTAAACACCAATGGTGACTTTGGAAATGCTAAGTAAGGTGTATGGTGAATCTACTATGACCAGATCCATGGTTTACGAATGACCTCGGCGTTTTAAAGTGGGCCAAAAATCCTTTGATTATAATGAACGCGTTGGACGACCTTCGACTTAACGGAACGTGGAAAACGTTGCGTTGGTGTCTGAATGTTTTCGAAAAGATCGTCGCCAAACACTTGAACATATCGCTGAGGCTACACATTTCTCGAAGACGTCGTTTGATGGAATCCATTCGTCGTAAGCGGCCTCAGTTCTGGCAGAGGGACGAGTCTGGATAACAACGCACCAGCACATGATCACAATTGGTAAAAGAGTTCTTCACCAAAATTGGCACTACCATGCTTCCCCATTTCCTTGTTCAGCAACCTGACTTAGCCCCGTGTGACTTTTACCTGTTCCTACCAATGAAAAAACATTTACAGGGACGTTTGTGTCATCAGATGTGGTGAAAGCAGCACAGCAAGAGGCTTTACGAGAGGTTGCGAAAAAATAGCTTCCAGTTCTGCTTCCACAAGTTATACGAACGCTGGCAGAAGTGCATTGTCGCCTAAGGGGACTACTTTGAAGGTGGATGTGCTTCGATGCTGCTTACTATTTAGGGTACAGTTTTCTACACCTTGTCCCCGAAATTTTGGATCGTACTACGTATACCAATAATATATATTTTTAAAAAGCTATTTTAGGTGTTAAAAGTGATTTTGCTTCTAATTGTTTTATATAAAGGGAAATTTTCCTTCCGGATTTGAAGACAAAATATTAGTCATAATATTCTATATATAAATTAAATGAATATAGTTATATTATTTAGATGAAAATATAAAAGAAAACATACATGGAAGATCAAAGGAATTAATGGAAAAGCTTAATACTTCCAAGTTATTAGTATTACAATAGCTCAAAAAATGAAGTTTTATTTTATTTTCATATTAGAGGAATATAATTCTTTAAAAGAAATCTTACATTTAACGTAATTTACCACTTTTCTCCGTTCATAAAATCCAATATAATTCAAACTGTAAATTACACTGCATATAAATTTCAAACTGTAATCAATTCCTGAAAATATTTTAACTATATAAGTGGATTCCATTTTAGGTATTTTTCTGAAGCTTATATGAATCTATGATTAGGTGTTGTAACTATAATATATATAAAATCTACAGCGACCAATTTCTCCTAAAGCATTATGTAGATAAATTTCAATTACGCATTTTACAAATTTTGTGCAAGAGGATAAGCAGTATACATTTCCATTCTATGAGATGTTACCCCCTGTTTATATAGTGTTCCACTATCCAGAATAATTTTATTGAATAACATAATTTTCGACAAACTTAGTGAGAAGACTGAAGTAAAATTTATTATGATTTTATTGAAGGATTAGCTAGCTATATAAATTGAAAACTCTACACCACATTAAAATTTACAATATGCTGTTTATAAGCGTGGGTTTCCAGGCAATAAATATGAATTTAGAATATGATGTATGACCAACCAGGATGTATGATTTCAGTATGACCAGCCAGCTTCATGCATTCCGACCACATTCAAAGTCGACCAATTAGTGTAAGAAGTGTTTCTCAAACTTTCAATATTCGGCATCCCGTTTTTCATCATAATTTTCATCGCGCCCCCCCTTATAATTATAATGAACTTTTACGCTAAAGATTCAATACGACCTTATTTATGAAACATATAAATTTTTAATATAAGTATTAAATTTTGCATGGGTTACTTTTAGGTAATATGTATTTTAAGCTACTGTCACGAGCTCACGCGTCATTTCATTAACATAACCTTTGGGTTCTTTGAGGTCAGAATTAATGGCAATTCTTTTCCAACCAAACCCAAGAAGTGAAGCGGGAAGGAAAGATGCAAATTAGGGAAGCTTTTAAATAACAGAAGATAGAGTAAGCTGTGTGGCAATTTGAGGAATGTTATGATAATCCGTGCTTCAAGCGTGAAGAGGTTTTGGAAAGGTTAAGTGACAACCAATAGAAGTTATACGTGATAGAGAGCCCTTAGGTCAAGGTGCATACCATTGAACTCCGGTAAACCGCAACTTCAAGTAGGATTAGTTTGATCGTTTGACATTAAGGTAGGAGTGACTATTTAATATTCGGAGTTGTGATAGTATTGGAATTGTGTTTAGGCGAGTTAGTTATTGATAGTGGTCCGAGTTACGTTATTTCGGTATGTTATATATATTGTTCGTTTAGCTACCGTAGATTCTCTCACATATATTAATATTATCTAATCTGTTAAAAGTTTAAGTTAAAGATCTTAATAAAGTCACATTAAGATCATGGCAGTTTCTAGTTCTTCATTTATTCCTACACCTCTAGCTCACGCAGATAATCAAGGAGAAGGGCACCCGACGGGGTGACTTTACACTACTTTTGAGTTATAGAATAATCATTAAGTTACTTTTCATAGTTCAGAATACATTTTGTTTTGCTTCCTTTCAGTTAATTCAAAATATTTAAAAATAATCTTTTACTTTCGACTTTTTTATATGCTCGCGCCCCTCCCCCACCACGTAGGGTTATCATGCCTCCCAAGAGGGGAGGCACCCCCACAGTTTGAGAAACACTGGCATCATGTGTCTTAGAACGTCATAAGGGTATTATTCGTTTTGCTTTCAGACTACAACACCGACAGTAAGGAAAGATTGATAGCCGCTTTCGTTGCATGTTTTATATAATGCTAATGAAAATTTATTGACTTTTATTCTTTGTATGACAGAATTTGTAAAAGAAGTTTCTAGATGATCATATTTCTAAGGATGTATATAGGAAAAGTATATATATTTATAAAAATTTCCGATTCCATTTACTTCGTCGTTATACTTTATAGAAAAATCTTTCGAAGGGTCAAGGGAGATTATTCCTTGAATAATAGTGAATGTATAGGAACGATCTTGTCAACACATTTAGCTTTAAAAATAGATGCATCTAGAAAACTCTAGAAGGCAGTAAGTTGATTTTTTGAAGAGAAAGCTCTAGAATATTCTTGAAGGTTATTCTCGGAATGTATAAAGACTATCCAGATAAGAAATTTGGAGTCAAAGCTATACAGTGGTAGTGTGTTACAATATTGCCCAAAATGATATTGTGTCTACGGATTTATAATGTTGCGTGAGCCTGAATCTGTGCTATTGTAGAATTGACGCGTCCTGTTAAAATTTAAACCCAGCGTAATTACGAGAGAACTTCAGAATTAATTATGATTTGCTCCAGAATAATTGCATGGCCTGTCTGACTTTGAAAAACAATCAAACGCATAATAATATATAAAAAAATAGTTGCTGAAGTTTTTAATTCAGATGTTATTTTTATCATACTTTTGTCTAAGTATTTAAAAGCATTTCTTGTTCTCGAGAGAAAGTTCATTATATATGATGCGAAACATCTAAGAAGAAAATAAATACAAATACTAGTAGGTAATAAGCGAAATAAAATATACATCTGAATATACAAAGCATTAATTCTTAGTAGAGCATCTCAGTTCCTGTTCAGAAACAGTAATGAACTAAGTAAATATAAAAAGAAATAGAAGATATAGTAAATAGTTCGATACATGATAAGGAAATACAATGAATTCAAAAATTTATCATGTAAAAAAAAAATTTTCAATAAGCGTACTCAGTTTGTTAAAGAACCTTTCATAAGTATTTTTATTTGTTTCAGTGTCTGCAGCTCTGTCTTATCCTTCTTTTAAACATGTTGCAATAACTATTTACTAGGAGAAATATGTTCTTGCCTAATTAAAGCCTTGTTCCCTACTATAAGATTTTTTTTAATAATTAGCAATTGTTGCAGACAATTCAATTATGGAAGGTTTCATCTTTTCCAGATCATTTGACTTGACTTACTATTTCGCAAACATTTCGATAATTATGAAAGTTGCTCAAACTAGAGCTGTTGATGTCAAAACCTTCAAATCATCAAGGTCGGCTGAAAGTGGAGCAACAGACTGAAAGATCAAAATTACTTTAATTATTACTGAAAATAATTTTTCGTAGCCAAATTATGAGTTTCCTACAGCACATCTAAAACAATATTTGGATAATTTTATATTAACAATCCAAACACCTTCCCAGTTTAGGTTTCTGTGGTGTATAAATGACCATTCAATGTCTTCAGCGAAAAACGAAAATAAAGGCTCTTCTCAATCTCTTACAAATTTAGTCAAAGCGTTCATTTCTCGGTTAGCTTCTACCATGCTAGATCCATTATTTCAAAGTAATTCGTGATATTGTTCCCTTATCGAAATAAATGTTTTTATTTAATTATTAGATTTTGAAAAGTATTTCTTTAATTATCTCATGGTGAATGACCTTAGTTGCAAGGTGAATAGACTTATAACATAAGCTTTAATGAATAACATTTTATCGGATATTCGTTATTGATAAAAAAGGATCAACACAAACCAGTATCGTTCAATTAAAGACTGTTTCTGGAATAATCTTTTCTTTAAGCAAATTGGCCATTCTTTAGGGTCATCTTTGAAGCATACTACACCGTTGTATGCACAATTTTTCAGCAAATATTTATCATGCGAATAGGACAATATTTAGCATGATAAAATAAATGTTTGGGTCTAAGATGAAATCAATTCTCAAGATAATAATTTACAATAATTTCAGTAAACTTGCACTAGTGGGAGGTTATAAGTTGATACACAAGTTACAGATAAGCATTATTCTTCATCCGATGATTAGATCGAAATTCGGAAACTAAAAGCATCGCAATTTAAATCACATTTAACAGTGTATTTTTTTTACTGTATTCACACAACTTATTTAAATTTTCTTCATTTGTTTTTTTTTTCTTCTTTTTCAATAAGAAGAATCTTGCTTAAAAAACTAGAAAGTAGGTAATTCATTTTATTTATTTATTTTATGACTTACTTGGGAAAGTCAACTTCGGGAATTGTGTGTACACTCACTAGAAAAAGTAGAATCGATAAAATTTAAAAAAAAAATCAAACTACCTGAAACAAACGAAAAAACAAATGTTATATAAACATTTAAATATATCATTTTCATCACCGAAAACAGCATATCATTGGAAAAAATGCAAGCAATAACTAATTAATTGATTCACTTTCAATTCCTCACTGACCAGTAAAAAAATAAATTACATTAAAATTCGGCGTATAACGCGCACCTATACTTTCAAGCTGATTTTTTTTTAATTTTTAGGTATATTCGCCGTATAACGCGCACACCATTTTTAACGAAGAAATCTCTGAAATATTAGTATACATTGCTTTTATGTTTTGAAATCATTTATTTTTAGGTATTATCCCAAATTTTTGAAAAAAAATAGTATGCTTCTAGAACTTTAACTCTTTTAGTTCGTAAGGCAAGTCATTTCTTTTAAATAAACAGTGTTTCGATACATGTAGAAGAAAAGTTTTTTTTTTATGTTCATATCTTTTGCTATTTTTAAAGCTATCATTTTTATACCCGGCGTATAACGCGTACCCTTAATTTTGGTATTATTTTTTGTGTTCAAAGTGCGCGTTATAGGCCGGATTTTACGGTAGTTAAAAAAATTTAATTTGAAAGACCAAAAAGAATAAAAATTAACTAAAAGAATGGAATGCTTGAATCAGATATTCGAATTTTGAATGACAGAGACAAATAATATAGAAAGGAAAACATGATGAAAGTTTGCATTTCAATTTTGAATAGTTCCTTAAAGTATATTGATGTAAAGTTCCTAAAATCTGCAGATTTTTATAATCAAAATGATTTTGAAAAATGTATATCCCGTATATATTCTGGAATGTAACACGCAAACACAACACAAAAAAATAAAATCGGAAATTATGGATGTGAGTTATGCACAATGTATGAAAACGATAACTTTAAAAATAAACAATGATCATAAAAGAATTATATTTAAAAGAAATTATATACCTTATGAACTTTTATTATTGGATAACATGAAAAGTTACTTATACTTGGCTTTTGTTACCTCTTCAGGCATATTATCAAATTTTGTTTCATTTTCATCATCAATATTACTCTGATAATATTGAAATAATTGATTATCTTCCGCTTTCCCTTTAGATTGTTAAATATTCTATTTTTTAAATGACTTGAATTAATATCTGGTTTAATTTTATACCATACTTTTATTTTCCACTATTTCTAGAATATATAGCATGACGCATTTGGCCTTCCTTTGTAAATGTTTTTTCCCCCTTCCTAACACCTATTTTCTTGAGCTCAAGGGTTTAAGTTCTAGAAGTATACTCTTGTTCGAAAGCCTAGTATAATTTTACAAATACCTAACATCTAAAGATAAGAACATTGCATGTGTAAAATTTCAGGTACTTTCATAAAAAAGGGGCATGTGTTATATGGTGAATAGACCTAATGTTTAAAAGCAGTTTGAAACTATAGGAGTACATTATAAATGGCAATGAATGTAATTTGCAGGGGTATAAAGTCATTCATTTCGCATCTCTCTGTTTTGAGATAGAAATTTTTCTGCCAATGAAAATTTCTAAACACTTTTCTTAAAAATCTATGTCATAAAATTAATATTTAATTCTCATAACTATATATTTGAAAAGAAAGGAAGTCATTCCATTATAATATTGAAAATAGGTAAATCTTTTTTTCTATAGTGATAAAAGGGCGGGGGACATTCATTCCATTAACTTTTTAAACAAATTAAGCAAAATAAATGACACACTTGTAAGTGAGTGCTATAAATTACTATCTTAAAAGGATAAATTATAACATTTTTTCAGAATTAAAAATTTGATATAGCTACTTTATTTATGAATACATTTTAATTATCTAAAGTAAATTCACTGTAACTGAAATATTTAATTTTTTGTTTGTTTTAAGTACATGTTGTTTGAAAGCAAATATAATTAAATTATTTCAGGTCCACATATTTTAAGCAATATGAGAGAAAACAAGTTTTGCATTTTAATGCATTGTTAATTTCTCTGAGTGTTTGTACAGTTAATTGTCATAATTTTATTAATAGATTTTTACCATATGTATAGTTATCAATTTCATAAATATTTAACACTTTATCAATTATAAGATGATTCATTAATAATTAGGGTTCATCATCAATAACAATTTTTGAAGTCCTAATTCAAAATGCATAGCTTTTATAGCTATGGTATAATGAATAATTTATAAAGAATGAATTAGAATTTAAAAAGTGCAGCCACATCTCTTAATGTTTTATTCAATATAAAAATTATTTTGAAGTAGAACAACAGAATATTATATCTTTTTTATTCTGAATAATTCTGGATCGAATTCCATTAAGTATCTTATTATCTGAATCTTCCTTGCTTAATTTTTACTTTTCTGAAGCTGGTTCGATTAAAATTGTTATAATTTTCTTCAAAATAAAAATATGTGAAAGAAAAAAAAACTTTTACATATAACTATGGGCTATACATAAAGTATCCTCCCTAATTCGTTTTTTGTGTGTGGGGGGCCAAATTGGTACTTTATATATATATATATTATATATATTATATATATATTATATATATTATATATATATATTATATATATATATATTATATATATATATATTATATATATATATAATCTAGAACAGTGTTCTTCAAACATTTTAACACACGGAACCCCTAAAACTTGAAGGTGCTTTCGTAGAACCCCATTCCATACATGTATTTTGAAGAATGTATCACAAAAAATAATATTTAAAAAAACATCAACATTTTATAGTCACTTTATACAAAGACAATTAAAAAGTATTGCATTTATTATTTCAAAATTCTAATCCAATTTTTAAAATTTAATTTACTCATTAATAATATTCATTTGTGATTCAAGTATCACCTGCCCATGCACATTATCGCTTAATTTAGATTTTAACTTCAACTCTGTTGTTATGTTGTTCCCTTTTGTTCATTACGAATGTAGTTTTCCGCAAATGTTTAAAGGTGTATTTTCCATTAGAAAACTATTTAGTTAAGACATTGTGCTAGCTAATGAGTATAAAATTATCTCGTGGAACCCGAGATAGTAAACAATAGAATAATCATATTCTAGTAGGAAGTATATATATATATATATATATATATATATATATATATATATATATATATATATATATATAAAGATAAAACGAATTTTAATATTGTTTTATTATATTATGATAAATATTTAAGAAGTGTTGCAAAATAAAGCTATTACCTATAAATAAAACTTTCAGTTTTAATGAATAGGTGGGGGGGATGAGGCCTACATACTTGTAACTATATAAACTTCACAGAGAACGTGAATCCATTTTGCTTACAGATTTATTTACCCTCGATTTTTTTATTGTGGTTCGTGGAATCCCTGGGCATGCCTTGTGGAGCCCCAGGGTTCCGTGGAACACAGTTCGAAGATCACTGATCTAGAGCAATGCCGCTCCACAAATGAGCATCACTACCGAATAATGTATAAATACCTAACAATGTAGACAGTTTTATATAACAATAGATAATTACAGATAATGGTAGATACTTGTAGACGAATATCCAAAACTAAATGAGGGGTAGTCGGCAACACTTACTATACTACGTGTAACTCGTCATTCCTTGTTGCCATTGGAATGTAAGAGACCGTTCAACATGGTAACGGCATCGCTGATTTGCACCTAGGGGGAAAGGGGGGCAGTGATTCGCTTTTGCAATTCCTACAATTAGTTCGCATACTCCCTATATATAAGAGATTTATGATATATATAAGAGATACTCGTATATCCCCCTATATATAGAGATTCCCTATATATAAAAGATTTCCCTATGTTTAAGAGACATATTTCTCTGTCAATATTATTCCTCTAGATGACAGCACCATTGGATAAAACAGCTTTTGTTAAATTTGTGATGAAGATTTAACTTAAGCTGAATAATCGTATGTTAGACGTCAGCATTTCTTTTACACTGGTTTTAAGATAAATACTTACCTATTATATTCAACTTTTATTAAAAAAATGTAATTACAATTTTAATGTGGTTAAAAAGTTTTTAATGTTAATTTAAAAGGTGTTTTGCCACTTAATATTGTGATTCTGTCATATGTATATACATATTTATATTAATTGTAATTATTTATTAAAAAGTAGCTGAAATAAAATTTTTCTTTATTGATCTACGTAGGAATTGATTAAAAAGTTTTTATTACTTGTTGTTTGAGAAATATGTGATACCCACGCTTAATACCAGCTATCCCTTCCATAACTATACACAACGACGACCCCTCTCAGTAATTGACGTCGATAGATTACCCGATCTTTCGTCGGTTGTTCCTGTCGATCTCTGTTTGAAACGCTCTATCAAATTGTAGATCTTGCCTCCCGATAAACAGATATCATTATACTGCGCTTGCATGCGACGAATGATTTTCGAAGGTTTCACATCTTCTTCAAACAAATAGAAAATTACTGTCCTCCTTTCCTTTTTGGTTCAGATTGGCAATGAATCTGTGCCCATATTAAACGGTCCACTACACCAAAGCGATTACGATGAAAAACAAGTGACACGTTGTGTAGAAGTGTTGCCGACAACCCTTCATTCAGCACTGAATACAACGCTGTTGCCAAACCTTGGAAAGAGAAATTGAAAAAGTCCCTTTACTTCTTCACTTACTCCCGTATATAAAGTATGGAGATTTCATTAAAAACATTTCTCTTAAAATTTGGAAAATATGCCTAATACTTCTTGTGAACCATGGAGGAAATTAATGCATCTATTTTATTCTTTGATAATATAAAAGAAAATAATGAAAATATAGTCTCAAAAAGTACTTTATCAAGCTTTGATACGTTCAGCAAAGCAAAGGAAAAAATTTAATAAATAAAGCATAACACACTAAAATTTTTATTCAGACAACAGCTCTGAGCCGAAACTCCCATTAAAACTTTTGAATCACAGAATATTAAAGCTAAAAGCTTTTTCTATTATGCTTTATCTGCAACATGGACCTTTTCGTTTCGTCATAGTGATGCTTGTATGGGATGAACCAGCTGCGTTTTGTTGGTGTATATATACAGATATGAAATTTATTTTTTTCTATTGCCATCAAGGTGGGCTTTTATGCATTTTTAGAAAAAGGAAAACGCTTATTTGTGGACTTTACAGAGTTTCTAAACGATACCTATGCATATTTGTTTCTTACATATTACTTTAAGTGCAAACAAGAAGTTATTCTGCAGCATTTTTTGCTTAGAGACCGATTTTTTATAAATTTTTTTACTTCAAATATTGTTTAAAAATTACTTAAATATTAAAATATTTAGAGAAATAGATTATAGTTCAAACACATAAAGAAAGGTTAATTTCAAAATGCAAGGTTTTACAGAAAAAAGTAAACAATTTGTTCTTGACCAATATCATATGCTTGCTATCAAATATATATTTATCCAGAAAAAACGGATTGCTAGTTGTCTTAAAAATAGATTTATCCTAAAAACAATGACTAACCAATGAAATATTTTTATTAAGATATTTAATTCATGCATTAAAATCATTTTATTTTGGAAAATTTTAATTTTTTCGTGATCAGTTAGCTCCACTTATGAAAATTAAAATTAAAATGATCTTAACAAATAAAATAACTAAAACTTTTTATTTAGTTTAATTTAAATGAAATAAATCTAATAAATTTTTGCATCATAAATAGCCTGCGAAAAAGGGTCTTTATTTTGCATGAGAGTATAAAATTATATTGAAAGTGATTATGTTAGTTATCAATTTATGTCAGTCACATAATGAATACAATCATAGTACAACCATCGAGCAAAAAAAAAGCTTTTTTTTAATTATCATAGCCAGTAAAAACAAATACATTTATTAAGAACCCATTATAGCCTAAATCATATATTTGATGGAAATATCTCTATCTGAAAAAAAGAAAGTTTTTCGTGATATTTTAATAAATTTATTTATACATAAGGTACAGTTAGTAAAGATTGGTCGTAAAAAGTTGAATGTAATTGACGAAGAGCGCCAAGAACGATATGCCTCGGAGTCTCCCACACTACCTTCCGTTGCTTTCTCGAAACATTCGCTTACGTCATAGAACGAGCTGTAACAGATTTGTACTATAATTTCTAGAAGCATCCTTGTAGTCGCCAAGTCTTCAAAATGATCGTAACATGGTCGCCACGTTGTGTGTCTGTTAATCATAGACTACATAATACATTTAAATTACCGGTTGATTCAAAATTTGTGTGAAAAATTTTAAAAAGTATATAACTATTTATGGTGAATTTATATCGTTTTACTACTGGTTTTATTTTAAAAATGAAATTTTTAAATTGCTAATCTAACCAATTTTTTTAATGGTAGGAATAAATTATATAGTACCGAAATTGAATCCTCAAACCCAGAACAAAATTTTAAATCTTTTGAAGAATGGTTGTTGAAATTCTGTTATAAATAAAGTATCTAAAAATCCTTTCATTTAAAATCAGTCATTTAAAAATCATCAGGCATTTTTCTATTATCTAAACTTCGAAACGAAATAAGATTTAGCTCGAAATTAAAACCTCCAGGAAAAAAAAATGTGAACGAAAGGAAGCCCTTAATGAAAAAGAAAAAAAGGAAAAGGAAAAGAATTATCGCTGTTGAAAACCCTCTGCCTCAAAGAACTTTGGCAAAGAAACTATAGGTGTGGCAATCGACAATTTGTCGTCAGATAAAATACATGGCTATAAAAATAAATAAATTAGTCTGTCGTCAAATGTCTGCAAAAATCGTAGTAAACGAAGAAAACGGGGCCTTTGTATTTAATGTTACACAAAGGTAGATACAAAACATGGATAATTTCGGATGAAGCACTGTTTTACTTGTCATCCACAACTGGCGAAAAGGAATGTACATCATATTTCATGAGAAAAACGTCGCAAAGACGAAGCTGATCTGGAAAAGGCAAAGCGGTCAGGTGTTATTGTATGGATGGAAATGCCCTCTCAAGGTTTAACAAAACCATCTTTTGTGTAGAACCGAAGGCTAAAACTGATGCTACATACTATCAGCAAAAAGTTTTGAAGCAAATGCTCAAAGAAAGTAAACGCATTTATCTTCGAGGAAAGTGTTTTTTATCACCAAGATTGTGCATCAAGTCATACTGCAAAATAAAAATAAATAAATGAGCTTCGTTATGATAAATAGCTACTATCCCCCGACTGTGCTCCTTGCAAATATTTTTTATGGAGATACTTAAAAAATAATTAAATAGATGTAAAGTAAGTACACCTTAAGGGCTTCAAAAAGCAATCAGAGAGGAAGTTAGAAAAATCCCCCAAAAAAAAAAAAAATGTTAGAGAAAGCTCTTTTGGCTTGGCTAAACATTTACTTAAAATGTACTATGCTAAAGAAAACCACACGGAAAATTTCGCGTAAATAACTTTATTCAATAAAAATTTATGGTACTCTGACAATGGTCCCATTATTTTTGAATCAACCAGTACAGTGTTACAATTTGGGCAATGAGTATGAACAGTTGAAAAAATTGATACCCTTTCCCCAGTATTAACTAATTTAAAGATAGCCTAAAACTCTGCGACGGACTCTCGCGTTTTTTCATTAACATGTCCTTTTGGGTTCTTTGGGGACAGAATAAATGGCAATTCCTTTCCAAACAACCCGAGAAATAAAAAAGTGAATGAAAGATGCAAATTAGGAAGCTTTTAAATATTTGGTGGCATTTGGGGAGTGTTATGATAGTGGGTGTTGCAAATGTGAAGAGTATTTCTAGAAGTTAAATGACAGTCAAGAGAGCCTTTAGTCAAGGTAGATACTATTCTACGCCAGTGAACCGCAACTTCAGCTAGGATCAGATAGATTGCTGTTTTGTTGGACATTAAGGTAGGAGTTACCATTTTAATATTAGGATCTGTGTTACTGTGTTTTGAGCTTAGGCGAGTTAGTTATTGATAGTGGTTCGGGCTACGTTATTTCGGTATTATATATTGTGTGTTTCGCCACCGTAGATTCTCTTACATATCATATTATTTTATCTAATCTGTTATTGGTTTAAGTTAAGATCTTAATAAAGTGATACTAAGATTATGGTAGCTTCTGGTTCATCTTTTTTCCCTACACCTCTAGCTCACGCAGATAATCTAGGAGAAGGGCACCCAAGGGGGTTTCCTTACAACTCATAAAAACAATTAGCTTTTACATAAAATATTATGCTTCTAATCTATTGTCTCTTTTAAATAAAAAATAGCATCCACAATCTTTATTTAAATTAATATGTAAATGTAATAGCAGCATATGTGTGTGTGGTGTCTGTAATCTCATAGTACATAAATTTATCAAAGGTTGGCCGACTTATATGTATATCTTCTAAAAAGAATGTTAACTTGTTCTTCAAATTTCTTGTTTTTACATCGTTTCTAATTTGTGTGTGTGTGTTTGGAAGTTTAAATTTAGTAAGTACCAGGAGTCTTCAAGCAAAGTGTTTGCAATTAACATTTATATATTTTGTTAATGATTAGTTTCTAACGAAACCTTAGAGTAGGAATACATCTCGGAGAATAATTCTTCGAAGCTTACTTTTTCAAATGCAAATCAGCGTCTTGAAACTTATAACTGCTTTATTAGTAAAGTAAATCACGTGAACTCAGGTTTTGTGCAACTTCTTGCATTTTTAATACATGAAGTTTGTATGCCTTCATTTTTTCTTCTAAGCAACAAAATAGTTTTAAGTTCAGCATACTTTGAGAAAAGAATATTTGAATGAAAAATATAATATGCAAATCTCAAAGTTGAACAGAATAAATGCATGTTAATTTCTGAAACTAATTTTTTTGTTCAATTATGCTAATTATTTTTATTTATAAATTTATTTTCAGGTGATAAACGAAATAATCATACGTGTTTATATAATGATAAATCTCGATTTTTAAATTATAATTTTATTATTAAGTATGCAAAAATTATGAAATACTGAAAATATGTTTTTAAATTTAAAATGTAAAAATCATATGTACCGTAAATTCCGACATATAGCACGTACCGTCTTATAACGCATGCCCATACGTTCCAGCTGTATTTTTTGAATTTTCGTATATTAGCCATAGAACGCACACTCCCTTTTTACGAAGAAACCTGAAAAGTACATAAGCAATACTCTTATATTTTTAAGTCATTATTCGAAATATTATCTCATATATTTGAAAAAATAGTGGAATTCTAGAACTACGACTCTTTATGTCCATATAAGTATGTCCTTTTTTTAAACAACAGAATTTCTATACATGTAGAAGCCAATTTTTTTTATATATACTCATCTCTTTTTTTTAAATTTTTATTTTTAAAGATGTCATTTTTATACCTGGCGTATAACGCGCACCTGTAAATTTCGATCTTATTTTTTGTTAAAAGTGTGCGCTATACTCCGGATTTTACGGTATATTTTTTTAAAGAATTCTATCAAGAATTTCAATTTATATTTATGCTGAGAGTTTTGTTTTTAATTACATTTTGAATCGTTTAAAATATTCAGTTTCTTTCATAAAATCTCATTTTGTTTGCTTTCTGATTTTTATATTGTACACTATATATTTTTAAATGCATTTTAAAGATTCTTAATTTATGAATTTTTAACGAAAACATATATAAAGGTGAAATTATCTTTCTTTTCTAATCTCTTTTTAAAATAAAGAGCAAAACTTGCAATCAAAAAACAAATAATGCTGATTTTAATAAGCTGGTATTTTTTCTAAGATAATGGGTTGCTATTATTTTTTATTACAAACATAAGGAAAAAATAATTGTCTAAAGTATTTATAAAATTATCTTCCTCTTCTTGACACTTCAGTCTAATCCATATTCATCTATCCTCGCTCTAAGCAAAAGCTAAATTATTTTGCAGTCTACTCTTCGAGGCTTTTTATGAAACTTATAATCACGTACACCCATCATTCACACAGAGAATTAAATGATACAATAGAGATAAAATAATAGAAAAATTAATTAACCCGGTCAATCCCAGGTTCATCTGTCAGTCAATATATAAATATTATCTATAACTGTCACCAGCAAAACAGTCTCCAAAAAATTAATAGATCTAACAGACTCAAAACCGGGAGCTATTTATCTATTATGCAACCGTAACGCGCCTCTTCCACACTCTTTTCACTTTTTTGGAAATCGATTTTCACAAAATCCAATCTTAGTGGATCTCTACTCATAAAAAAAAACAAGCCACGAAATTTCAAGTCTAGAATTAACAGTTCCGGGGATCTGGTGATGACTGAGTTGCGATTTTTTCTCGCATATATATAAGTATTATATTCTTTCTCTCTGTCCTTCGAGGCGATTCTTAACGCAATAAATTAAAAGTAAAAAAAACAACCCTTTTTTAAAATCAAGTTTTTTTATTTAAATGCTCTGAAAAGAAAAAAAAATAATGTTTTATTTTAAAACTTTTTTTGCTATCAACTTGTAACGTCATTACACAATTTATGATATAAAAGCTTGTCGCAAGATTTAAGGTATCCGACTACGTTCGGAACCGTGATTTTAAAAAAAGCGCATAAATGGATAATTTTCATGATATTTAGTGTCCCTCAGATTAGAATACATGCATAAAATTGTTTTAAGGACATTTTGATAAAAAAATGTATATAATATTTTGGCAAAAATTTAACTTAGAATAATCTGTTTTCCAAATCTCCTTTTGTGAAAAATGGTTCTATTATAATAATATTTTGCCTGTATATAGCTCAGACCTCTCTACAGAGATTCAACTAGAAATTTTGAAAAATTCATATTATTTTCAGAGTTGCCACCAATTTAAATAATTATTCGCGGTTTTTTCTTAAAATTGCTCCCCTCTGTTGTCGTAAAATACGAATAAACCCACTTCTAAGTTATATACTTCAAAAATTCTAGTTGAGCCTCTGTACAGAGGTCTGAGCTATATACAGGCAAAAGATTGTTGTAATAAAATCATTTTTCACAAAAGGAGAATATTTTGAAAATTGGCCATTCTATGTTCATTTTTTGTCAAAATATGGTACTTAAATAATTTTTTATTGTAATACTATTCTTAAAACAATTTTATATACATTTTCTTATCTAAGTGACACTAAATATCATAAATATTATCCATTAATACGCTTTTGTAAAATCACGGTTCCGAACGTAATCGAATAACTTACAGAAAAATAATTGTTCAACAGCATATATCGAAAGGAAAATCGTTCGTTGTGTCCCGTGTCATAATTGAGAGCGTGTCGGACTTCTGATTGAAAGGTCGTGGGTTCGAATCCCACCTGGGATAGCCTACTTTTATAGGATGTGATTTCCTTTTTGCTAAACCATTTTATTAAAATAATTATTTTTAATTTATGATGAATAAATGGTACACACACACAAAAAAAAACAGTCAAACAAAATATATAGAAAAGAAAATCGCAAGGAAAGTCGCTTTCTATTTTCTCACTTAATATTGTGATTCTGTCGTATGTGTACATACATTTTTATATCCATTGTAATTAATAAAATTAATAAAAAAGAACTAAAACATTAATTTAATAAAAAAGTAACTAAAATAAAAATTTTCTTTGTTGACCTAAGTGGCAATTGACTTTAAATTCTTTTTAATACTACTTGTTTTATTACGTATTTCAAATCTACATATTAAATCAACATTTTAAAGATTAAATGTACAAAAAAAATTTTGTAAAAGAGTTTTATTTTAAAATCTATACATATAAATAAAATTGAAGTGTCTGTAATTTCAAAATAACATCTTTATACTAACTGTTTTAAACTTTATACGGTACTTATATCAATAAATCAATTTTTAAAATTTTTGTCTATCTCTTAATCTGTTTGTTCCGGCTAATCTCTTAAACGGCTAAACCGATTTTGAAAATATTTTCACCAATGGAAAGCTACATTATCAGCCAGTACCATGATGTATATTTTAACCCCATGTTTCTACAGGAACGGGAATAACGTTGGGGAAACCATGGGGTGCTGCATTTATCTATGTATACAAGGATAAAAGCTACTTTCACTCACTCATCCCGATATCTCCCGAACTATTAAACCTACAAACTTGACATTTGTTAGGCATGTTCCTTTTATGAAGTAGAGATTAGTTAAGGACAGAATTTACGAAAATCGCCCCCCAAGGAGCGTAGTGGGGGATTAAGGCGCATTGCAGATAATTATTTCCATTTTTAATCAATTAGACATACAATCTTGAAATTAAATAAACAGACTGCTTTCATGGAGTAGAGATTCGCTTCAAAATGGTTTTTAAGAAAACTGATCCCAAGTGGCGTTGGGGGGGATTAAGGGGCGTTACAGATATTTATTTCCACTTTTACACCATTAGACGAGCAGTCTTGAAATTTAGTAAGCAGATTCCTTTCATAAAGTAGAGATCAACTACAAAATAATTTTTACGAAAATAGGTTACGGGGGCTCAAGAGGCGTTATAGATAAATATATTCTTTTTTATAATATTAAACTTACTAAAGTAAAAACGGAAATTGACTCGCAAAGGGGGTTACGGAGCTTATCAATAAATAAAAATTCCGTTTTTGAAATATTAGGTTTAGACTTTAAATTTGGCAAACATGTTTATTTTTTAGTAGAGATCCATTAAAAGTGGGTTTTACGAAAATCGAATTGGTGGTGGTGGGGAGGGGCTTCTGTAGCGTGTAAAAGATAATTCTACTTTAATTTTAGATATTATTATTTAGAAGTCTTGTCCCTCCTTTTTTTTTAAATCAAAATGTTAGAGTTATAGTGATGCTTTTTTTAATAATATAAAACAGTTAATGCTAGGATTTAAATATCAATTATTTATTCATACATACATATATACATATACATATACATATACATACACACATATATATATATATATATATATATATATATATATATATATATATATATATATATATATAGTATATATTCATACAACATTATAAAATACCAGACGAAGCGGGCGGGTAACGACTAGTATATGATCATAAGAATATCAACATAAAAGCATAAATGAAAATATAACATAGCTAAATGGTAAAAAAAATGCATACCCGTGGAAAATGAGGGTTGCACAGATTTTGCAACATCTACGTTGCCCGTGGAAATCGCGGGATGTGCAGTGAGAGGGTTAATCTCATGTTTTTTTACGTTTAGCTTTAAATATATAAGCTCCAAAAATAAATAACAGTCACCCAAATGAAAGCATCACTGCAGTCGGTTATGTAAATGGTTTAATGCCATTAATATAAATTGATATACAAAGGAATGAAGTAATACACATACGTAATATAGTTGGGCTAAACATAATCATCTTGTAGGTTAAAATAAGTATGCCAGTGCTGCACGACATGATGTCCCTGGGTGAAGAAGCTCCGGTTTGGGTTTGAATACAAGGTTTCAACCGCAGCTTAGACCTCATTATAGTCGGGAAATCACCGTTCTTTCAGAGTTTTCTGGAGTGGACCGAAGATGTGGTCCACACGGTGAGAAGTCCAGGCTTTAATGGCCATGTTTGAGAACCTGCCATCGGAATTGCTGTAACTATGTTTGACACGCCACAGCCACATGAAGACGAGCATTATCATGCAAGATGATAACCCCGGTGGACAATACGCCACGTCATTGATTCTTGATATTCCTTCTTAGTTAATGCAACGGGGCACAGTATAAGACAGCGTTGACAATCGTACTTCAAAACCGCTTCCCTCGAAAGCTCGCTCCGCCCACTGACCGGGAAACCCCCGGCCATTGGTCGAAGCGAGACACTCTTCCGATTCTCGGTCGCAAATGCGACCCCGTTTTATTCTAGCAATCCAGTACTATTTATTTTCCACTTAATTTTAACAAGGGCAAGTAAGATTTTCAATGCTACTCCTCAAGTGTTCGATAGGAGATTTAGACCTCTTTGGAGATCAGGTGCTCCGTTTGCTACTGTCAACACCTCGTACCTTTTGGAAGCACCTGTGATGTGAATGAGGCCTTTTAACGGATTCCCACGTTATCATATACGCATCTGACGGGACTTGATGATATCTCATGCATTTCCTGGACTCGGCACCCTCTATAGGGATATGCGTGTTCATCTTTTTCTTTAAGTTGGGGTTATTACAGCAATGTCATTTTCATCTATAAAATAGACGTTTTTGTGCGGATCTTTTTTATGTGATTTTATTTTTGTGCTATTTTATCCTTGAACGATTTTTTTGTGCGATAAATTTTTTATACGGTATAGGAATTTCAAAGGCTTTGGCACCTCGGTAATTTTTTTTTTTAACCAATGAGTACAACGTCTTGAAATGTACATGCATACACTTCAAGACGTTATACTCATTGCTTATAGACAGTCTTTCGATAATGCACATTCAATTGCTTTCTCTCAATGCACCACAATGCCCCAGTAGCACGCACTTGTTTGAAGACGAACAAGAAGAACTGGACTCTTTGAGAGCGGAGAAAATACATGTGCAGGGATTCAGCTTTCCAACAAATTGGAAAAGCATTTTCTTAAAACAAATACCAATTCCGAAAGGAGTTTAAACTTCCCAAAAGAACTTCGATCACGCATATCTGCTTATCGTGACGTTCACAAGCAACTGGTCAAGTGACTGTAGTCACACTAATTTATCACTTATTTTATGGTGTCAAAAAATAAATCAATTGAAGTTGTATTTTCAAATGACGAAAGTGATTTCGAACTAATTCATCGCATGAAAATGCGCGTTTTGAATTAAGATGAGTAGCAGTGAATTATGTATGAGCATTTTGAAAATTTCTCCATGTATACAATGAGAAATTCAATGTTTTTAAAATGCTGTTATCTAGAATTTAATTATTTATATTGTTTGGAAATACATTTTCATAAATTTCGTAAATAGTTGCATATGTTTAAGTACAACGTTTTTTTATGCGGTCCCTCTCCACCACATAAAATAAGTTTTTTGTAATGTCTCGACATAATTGTTTGTTATGTGTAAGTATTTATGAAATTTTCGAACATTTTTTTGTGCGATTTCTTTTATGCGGTCCCTATCTACCGCACAAAAACAGGGTTTACTGCATTTTGCTATATTTGTGATTGCTGCGGCCAAATGTGTGATTATGTTCAGGAACTGCATATACTTGTTTAATATATATCATTATATATACAAAAAGTATAAACTATGAGAAACGTTATCATAATACACAAAATTCACTGTTATATTCACAGCCAGACCACTGACAAACTAACTTTTCTCGACTTATGACATATTATTGTGTGGTGGAAGAAATTCTTAATATTAACTAACTTGTCCATTTTGTGTATGGTTAAATTATTATTTAAATTATTTAGAATTTAAAAAACTGTTATAATTTTTCTATAAATAGATAAAAGTAAATTTTTACTCTAAAACAAGTAACTTAATTACATGGAGTTTGAATGCAACTCTTTTATCACACAAATATTTCTAAATAATCTTTGTGAACTACTATTTATATAAATATAAATCCAAAAATTCAACTTCGTTTCTCTTACATATATATATATATATATATATATATATATATATATATATATATATATAAGCTGACTTTTTCTTGCCTAGAGGAAATAGGGACAATAAAGGAAAAAAGTACATGTTGCTGTCGTAGCAGAATAGGAAAAGCTTTTAACGTTGATATTCGGTAATAGGGAAGTTTTAATGGGAGTCTCGGTTCAGAAAAATCTTGTCTGAATTTTTTGTCGTTACTGTTTCTACTTTTTTCGTCTTTCGTTCTTTTGACTAAAGCAACCAAAGCTTCATAAAGTGTCTAGAATGTCTGTCATCTTTTCTATACGCTTTTGTTGCACCGGAAAGTAGAAGGCACATTGATTTTTTGCATTGGCTTTTAAAAAATGTAAATACACGGCTTGAAGAATTATTTTTGCTTAAAGAGCTATTTTTTATTTCGTTTGATATTAATCTTTAGATAGTGCAGTCTTAAAAGAAATAAAATTCATTTCGAAAGTATTATGTATAATTTTTTAATATCTAAAAGAGTTGGATATTTATTGAGATAGTACTAGAACTTCATTTTGAGTGTCATTTCCATTTTGCATTTTAAAAAAGTGTTTCCTTTCTCTGAATAAAGATAAAAAATATCATCGAATGTAAGATAGAATTGAAATGAGCTATTGCATTGAATTATGGAAATATTACGGATTGATTATTGACATGTTTATTTATTATATTGAAAAATTTATTCATTTTTATCGAATCAGTTCTTTAACCTTTTAAACGGCGCACTATGATCGAAAGGTAACATAAACTAAATCTTGATAAAATTCAAATTAAAATTCAAACATAAGATTTATGGAAAGAAAAATTTACAAATAAAAATTTTTTAAGGATTTTTAGCACGTTTCAAAACTTGAACATTGGCGGGTACCATTTTATTTTTTTCACGTTTTCTTAAAGTATGACCAATGATATTTTAATATAAAAATCAATTATTACATGCATTTTTAAGAAATAAACTCTAAACCATAGGTGGCACTAAACATTTCTCCGCGGGGTTTCATCATTCTCCATTGTAGGAGGGGGGCATAATACCCGACAAACAATTGAAATGGGCCTATAGAATCTAAAAATTAAAATGGGGAAGGGGGAGAACTAAAAATTTAAGCGTGAAAGAGAAAATTCTATCATTTCATCTCTACAGAATTTTTTAAATGTACCCCCAAATGGAAGGAGGGAAGGTTCCCTGACGGGAGCCCCCTGCTGGCACCCCCTGAAGTAAAGTTTTAAATATAATTCCAAAATAAAACAGATTAAGCTGAAAATATAATTTACAAAAATGAATTTATACATTCACAGAAAATTACAATCCCTTATTAGAAATAAACTGAATAAAGTAAATATCAATAGAACAAAGAAATAATCAAATAACCTTTATATCAAAATTTGCAAAGCTAATAGTATAATAAAGGAGAAAAAAATTACTAGAAAAATACAGACTTTTACCAAAATTCTTTAAAATGAGAAATAAAGACAAAACATATTGTTGTTTTCTTATATATATGTGTGTGTGTCATTTTTTGTCCTAAACTCTATTTTTACTCTTCGTGGGAGTTAGGAAAACATTTCTCATGCAATCTTTTTTCGCACTCGAGGCATTTTTTTCGTTGTGTTTTTCTGACATACAGCACAACGTCCTTGTGTTGATGGAACAAGATAATGAGCATCTGATTGTCTCAAAGATTTAAAGCTATGAGTGTGAGGTCCTGGAATCAAATGAATTTTCGTAATATCCATCCAGCCACTGCAGCCAACGTTTAGCGCATTGCTAAGTAGATTCTAATGCCATTTTTTGTTTCTAAACAGAGGCTGATATGTTCCAAATGTATTTCTAGTAAATTGACACCTTCCATGCCCTCATTGTACAATTTTATAAGATTTAGTCGACAAATATCAATTTTCTCTTTTTGTGCACGGGAAAATTTCTTCGGTTTAGTGACAGGCTGATGTGTTACATAATTGGATGCTATAGTTACTACATCACTGTCATTCCAACGGTAAATGTACACTTGTCCGTCACTTCAGTAATTGAAATTACCTTTTTGTCATATTTTTGCTTCCTTTGGAGATTTCAAAGGGCATCTTCCTGTGTGATTATCTAGAATTGTGCCAGTAGCTTTATAGTCTTCAAAAATATTCCAAAGCTTCTTCTACAGCTCTGAATGGGACATCTTATCGGCGTAATGGATATTCCCTAACTGACGAAACACAAAATGCGCAAAAAATAGAAAAATAATAGAAGACCTTATCACGTGACGTTCCTCTCCAAATAAGACATACGCAACATCTAACTATCATCAAACGCACGTGCAGTTTCACTGCAGCTAAGAAATTCACTTGAGAATGTCCACAAGGGGGGGAGGGGTTGAGAGAGAGATCCGAAACCAAAGTCAACAGTCATAAATATCTTCTTCCGACACATACTTAAAATTTTATCCTTCAGACATCTTTTTTTGCTCTTCTGTGAACTGTAAGCATAGTAACTGCATTATGTTAAAAGGTACACGTTTAAACGCCAATGTTCCAGTTTTGGAACATTGAAATATCTTACCCGATAGTAAAAAAGTAATGATATTTTTAATGATATCTTAGTCTATAGATAAAATGATCCTTTTTTTATTACTTTTACAGAATAATAAAAATATTTTTTTAAATTTTAAGTTTTATATGAAATTTTGAATTTTGTCCCATCTCAAAAGTAAAAAAAAAATGCATAATTTTGAAATTTTATTTTCAGAGAGACAATTTACTTTAGCAACAGTATTTCAATTCCGAAAAAATAATCCGTTTTTTTTTTGTCTTCAAAATAATTTTTACGGAACAATATAAATAAAATTGAATTTTTCAGAAAATTTCAAATTTGATGTTCCAATAATGGAACATTGGCGTGTAAAAGGTTAATTCTTTGGAATATAAATTAAAATTCCCTCTTCACTGAAAAAAATCATTCGATTTTGGATTTAAGAGACGATCACTTTAAAAGTAAATACACAAAATATATGAAAATGTTAAAAAATTTAAGAATAACACACTCTTGTTCTATAAGTTTGTGGTGACCCTCTTCCCCACAAATCGAACAAACAATGGTAACAGTAAAAGCGCCAGATAACTGCTGAATTATTTTCTTTTCCTCACAGCTGTCTAAAACAACGATACTTAACCTGCGGCCTTTGGACCGCACGTGGCCCATCGGACCTTTCTGAGTGGCTCGGTTGTGGCCCATTGTACTAACAAATTCCATTATTTAAGAAAAATGCTTTAAAAATTTAGCAAGAAATTCTACCAATCAAGCAATCAAATGTATCCATTTTGCTATCGATGTCGTGCTGGTACGAATTGGGAGTAACATTTTTTTTTTACATTTTGTAATTGTAATGGTTAGAGATAACAAATAACAGTGGATTAGTTATCATTTCATTGGTGAAACATTTTAAATTAGCCCTCACGTCTTCCAAGTGAAAAATATCTTGTTTAAAGACGATTGGGATCTTAACTATCAAGCAGGGGGGAAAAACATGGATCAACATCTTGTTTGATTTCTCGTGAAAATGTTATGATTAAAAAATTTAATTTTGCTCGTCACTATACCACTAAGCACAAAGCTTTCAATGATTCTTTTTCTTGAGGATCTTTTTCAGGACGAGATAATCGGGCTTTCTTGAAAAAATCCTTGCAACAGCAACAAAGTATTTTGTCAGTGGTCATTTAAAAAAATGCAGGAGTAAAAATGCATTCGATAAAATTTGTTACATTATATATGTTGATAAACGTATGAAAATACTAAGGATAAAATATGAATTGATACAGCTAGTGTTTCTTAAATGCTTCCGATGTACTCTTTGATGAATTCAGTTATTTGCTCAGCTATTTTTTTAGCGAAAATCAAAAAGTACTTGAATAAATTTGAAGCAAACATGCAAAAGCAAGTCTGAACTAATTTTGAATACATAATACCGATTTCAGTCTGGAATTAAGTAAAAACTCTTTCTTACCGTACTGAACTTGATAAATTATTTATATTTGAAATAAATATAAGGGATTCTTTGTGTCAAAAGAAAAATAAATAAAATTGTCAAAGTACATGACAACTGGAATTTATAACTGTAGAATGCAAACAAGTGCATTGAGATCATTGATGAAGGGAAATTGAAATTTCGCTATATAACTAGGTAAAAAATGTATAAAACCTATTTTTTGTTAGTTGAGTTTGATAGAGTTTTAAAATAAAATCCCAAATTATACATAAGTTTTAAAATTTTGAGCAATTTTCTGCATTTTAAATGTTTTCTACTTTAAAGCCCCCTCCCAATTCCATTGACCTTCTTGTTGCGACCCACGTGAAACAGTTGTCATATGCATGTGGTCCATAGGAAATGAAGGTTGAGTAACCCTAGTCTAAAGTGTAGCGACAGTTTCCTCTCACTTGTACAGTTTTAAATCAAGTGGTCCTTACCTTAACGACAGTTATCCGAGGTGTAGCAAAGAGTTTGTCATTGGAAAGAGAGTTAGGCATTCCCATGGTATGTCCAAGTTTTAAACCATATGGTCAACAGTTTAGTAACAGTTGTATAAGATGTAAGAAGGAGTTTGTCAATAAACTGGCAGATAGGTAGTTCCCATTATATGTCCCCGGTTTAACCAATGAATGTTAGGAGCGGGCGTACAAGGGCCCTGTGCCCGGAAGAGCCCGGATAAGATGGACTTAACTATATGTTCTGGTTATGAATTTCGATCCACCAGTGCCAAGGGGGCCTATAGATTTTCTACGCCCAGGGCCCGGAATGAGCTTAAATCGGTACTAATATGCCCAAGTTTTAAATCAGATGGTAAACATCTTGCTCCTATTGTTTATCAAGAGGTTTTTTAAGTTATCCGACTATATATACGTTCAGAAATGTTGTTTAGCAAAATCGTATAAATGGATATCTTTTATATTTATAATGTCATTAAGATTAGAATACATGTATATAAAACTGTTTTAAGAATAAGATTACAGTAAAAAAATGTTTAAATGAATTATTTTGACAAAAATTTAATGTAGAATGACCTATTTTCAAAATGATCTCCTTTTATGGAAAATTCTTCTATAGTAATAATGTTTTGAATGTATATGGCTTAAAGTTCTGAGCAGAGTCTGAACTAGGATTTTTGAAATACACTCAGGAACATTGAAAATAGCGACCCAAGAAGAAAGCAACGGATTGAAATGAAATTTCATACACATAATGACACACATGAGAGATTCACTTGATCTACAAACAAGACAATTAAACGAATACAGGGTGTGAAACAACACAAATATTGGGCAACTTCGATAGCGCGTTGGACCACCTCCAGTTGCAATACATGCCGCCACACGGTCCGGCATTGAGTTGATTAGACAACTTATGTTGTCCTGAGGCAGATGGGCCCACAAATCTTGAACAGCCAACTCTAAATCATGTACAGAGTGACACGATGGCATCTGCCGTTTTAGCTGATCCCACACGTGCTCTACAGGAGACAAATCGGGGGAACGGGCCGGCCATGGAAGAGTCTGAAAATGACGTAGGAAGTCTTGAGCAACTCTTACTGTATGCGGGCGAGCATTATCTTGCTGGAAAAAATTGCCCCTGGGAGATTATTTAGGAAAGGTCCTACATGGGGTTTAAGAATATCATCAACGTTAAGTTGGCCCGTTAAGGTTCCACGCATCACAATTAAAGTGAACCGGCTATCATAGGCTATGCCCCTCCCCAGACCATTACACCAGCTGTGCGGGCAGTGTGACGTAGAACAGTGTGGGGGAATTGTACCGCTCACCAGGGCCCCTCCACATCCGTACACGGTTATCATCTGTCCCCAAAACAAACCGGGATTCATCACTAAACAAACCTTTTGCCAATCTGTGACATTTCACATTGATCTGGCTTGGCCCCACTGTAGACGCAGTTGCCGATGTTCCGGTGTTAAAGGGAGTGCACGGAAAGGGCGCTTGGATTTAAGATTTACTTCTGCAAGATATTTGGAAATTGTTTGTGGAACAATTGCTAACTCTACGTCTGCTCGTATCGTTGAACGAGTTACTGTGGGGTCCACAAGTGCTTGGCGCACTATCCTTCGATCCTCTCTCCTCGTGGTCTTCCTGGTCGCTCCAGATCCGGTTTTCCGCGCGTGGGTACCTTCTCGTGTCCACTACTCCCAACAATTTCTAACGGCACACTCCGAACGATCCACCTGGCCAGCAACACGTCACGTCGATCAGCCTGCAGTTTTCATTCCGATGATCAGGCCTCTCTCAAACTCGCTTAACTGTGAGAAATATCTTCTAGTACGTTTACCTGGCATGTTTCGCTTACCAAAGTCTTCCTACAATCGTCGGGTAATCGTCACGTTTATGAATCTTCGAACATGCGCTGGCTTATATAGCACCCTCTTCCTGATTGTAGAGCCACCTCGGGCGTGCATGAGCATGCGTATTGGCACAAAACGTGGATCATTTGCATATCACATTACGCTGTACTTATTTGAAAAGTTTCGCGATTGTACTTAACTTCCTTCTTGGGTCGCTATTTTCAATGTTCCTGAGTGTATATAACTTAGAAGTGGATTTATCCATACATTTTAATACAACAGAGTTGAGGAATTTTAAGAAAAAAGAAGACCGAGATAGTTCTTTCAATTGATAGTAACTCTGAAGATAATGAGATTTTTTCAAAAATCCTAGTTCAGGCTCTCTAGAGAAATCTTCACTTTATATAAGGAAAATACTGTTATTATAGAAGTATTTTTCATCAAAGAAGAATGTTTTGAAAATAGGTAATTATTTCATATTTTACCAAAATATTTAGTTTAAATAATTTTTTTATTCTGATAACATTCTTATCACAATTTTATGCATACATTCTAATCCAAATGACACTAAATATCATGAAAATAATCCATTTATGCGCTTTTTTTTAAATCACGGTTCCGAACGTAGTGGGATACTTTAAAATCCAAACTTTTTAGGTAAATTTTAACATGATTTTTGTAGTTTTTGAATATAATGATACTATGTAACGGGTAAATAATATATTATAGTTTGCAATACGTAATAAAAAGAAGTATTTAGTGGAATTTAAAAGTAACAAAGGCATCACAAACTATTAATAACTTTATATATAAAAACCTTCTGTGCGTGTGTTTGTCACTAAACTCCTCCTAAACGGCTGGACCGATTTCGATTAAATGTTTTGTGTGGGTTCAAGTAAATTCGAGAATGGTTTAGATTTACAATTCGGTCGGATATCGCAATTAGTTAAAAAGATATTAATTAAAAACTTTCAAAAAATATAACTCAATATTCACCTGCATTGTTGTAACAACGCTATTGTTATAAACAAGTAATATAAAAAAAAAATTTTAATCAATTCCTACTTAGATCAACCAAGAAAAAATTTATATTAGTTACTTTTTATTAAATAGTTGCAATTAATATAAATATGTTTATACATATGATAGAATCACAACATTAAGTGGTAATTAATTTTTATTAATTATCATTAAAGTATCGTATTTTCATCCAAAACAATCGTGTATATAAAATTTCCTTTCAACTGAATGCTTTAACACGTGAGTAAAAAATCTTTTCAAATTTTGACATAAGTCGCCAAAAGGGTCGCTAAGTCGTCAACGTGGCTGTATTTGTAGTTTTTAAATAATTAGTTTTAATCAATTAGTTTTTATTAATTATAATTATATATTATTGTATTGTCATCCAAAATAATCATGTACATTACATTTCAGCTCAATTAAGTGCTTTAAAATGTATTTTATTAACGATTGAAAATTCCACCAAGATAAATAAATAAATAAACAAACAAATAAAATATGCATAGAGATCGTGAGCTAATAGTAGAAATTGAAAAAGATGTAAGTTGGCGTCGAAAATTGATTTTCAGCCAAACTGACCAAACCCGGTCTTTATTGTTACGAAAATGCAGACGCGATTCACGCTTTTTAGCGTTTTTAAAATCTTTTCAAATAATTTTTATCTATGTAATTCTGTGCGTGTGTATGTAACCGAACTCCCCTAAACGGCTGGACCGATTTTGATGAAAGTTTTTGTCTGTTCCAGTGGACTCGAGAATGGTTTAGATTTATAATTCGGCTTAGAAATGTTTATTTAATTAATTTTTTATTTATAAATTGTTGATCTTGTAATGTTTTACATTGGATCCGGCAGACTGCGTTACGATCGCAGTATCGAATATTCAGAAATCTTTTATTGTAATTCAAGTTGGACCCGACAGTTGGTGCTGTGATCATTTCATGCATGCGTTGAAAGAAATGTATGATTTGGGGATCCAGAACTTTCCTGATGAGATTACCCACTATATTTAGTACCTGCATACATCCATGATAACAAGTGTGGCTTGATTATCATGCTTGACTTTCATCTAATATAAAGTTAAAATACATCAGAAAGCGGGTGTTCACCGGTATAGAGGTGCGTGTTTTCTCTTTGCGTTGATGAAACAACCACCATATTTCAAACGAATTTTCGACTGACTTTTTTTTTTTTTACTAATGCCATTTTGTTTCTTGATAACAATCAGTGGTTAAATTTACTTGACACTTCGTACTTTTAGATTTGAAAATGCAATGTTAGAAGTTCAAGTACACAGCACGAATACATAATTACTCAGGTATAAAATGTGATTGCTGAATAATACCAAATAATGACCTATCATTCAAGTTTGTGATATTTATATCTGTTTAAAAAATAATATAAAGAAATGTGCTTTCTAAAAACGTTAATTTCACGTAAGTATTATTAAATTTAAATTCATTCAAATTTTGAAAAAAAAATCAGCGTTCTATATACATTTATATACACTTGACGTCACTGAGCAATTGGCTTGCGAAGCGAGGGTTCATCCTATATCAGAGTTTCTTTTGGTGTCTAACGAAAGTGGTAGTTCCGTGTGGATAGGAAGCTACCTCATTAGTGGAACGAACGTGGAAAAGGGGAGTGGCTAAGTGGTGCTTGCAGACAGAGTCCAACTGAGGAAAAGTGAGTCCTGAAGTTCAGATGAGTGCATGCTTTGCTGTAAGTCGGGAGGTTAGAGTAAGATGGTTCTGGATTGGCTGTCCTTATAAAGTAAAATTTAAAAATCTTGCCTATGAGGTTGCAGTGTAGAGTTTAAAATTTTATGTACAAGTTTTAATATTTAGTTTAAAGGAAGAAAATTTAGTAATTTAGAAAATCATTTGTCACTGTCGAATGAAGAAATTTAACAAATTAGTGTTTTAAGGTATCCGACTATCCTAAAATTATGATTTTTTTTCAAAAATTCACAAAACTTTTTTTATAATTTTATAATATAGACCATCTTATTAGCTTAATAAAAATACCAAGAATTTTATTTTCCATTCACTAGAACAAAAACTACAAGTGTTTTAATAAAAGATGCCATAACTTTACACAATATGTCAAACTTTAAAACGCGTTTTACTCGAAATGTGTTTTTTTTTCCGAAAAACTCAAACAGGGACAGTGATCACTCAAAAAGTTTTGAAATTATTTTTTTTTCTGAAATATTTTGTGAATGTTTTGTATAACAGTAGAGGTGTTTTGACCTTTAGATTTATCAATCGCTGTTTTATTTCAAAATTTGCAGTCCTTTATGTGAATATGATCACTGTTTTTTAAAGCAATTTCATACAGTCACTAGAATAGAGTGCTGTAGTTTTGGTAAAAATTAAAATATCTATTATCCTGAAGGTCATTTCAAACATGAATAACAAAGTAAAACATTAAAATTAAAAAAATGAGAATTTGTTCAAATTTTTTTTGTTACAGTGTGGGCCCCGTTTATGTAATTTTTTGTACATTTTTACCAGTTTTTTCCCCTTTTAATAATAATAGGTTTTTTTTTCTGTTTTCAATTTTACGATTTTTTGGTTAATATACTAAATAAATCTAAAAATCACAAAAAAATCCCCATATCTCCATTTTTTCAAAAGAAAGTTGTCGCAAGTAGTCGGATACCTTAATACAAAATGTACTTAAATATAAGAATTACAAGTAATTTAATATGTATTTATTGAAACTAGCGGTAAGAATCCGCTAAGAAAAGTTCCTTTTTATTTTGGAAAAAACCTAAAGATAAAAAAAATGTGTCTATATCAGTGAATAAAATTGAGTAATAAATAGTTATTTCTTATGTTAAATAAATTACAAAAAAGTATATTAGTTTAATCAAATATGTTTGCAAAGCAAATCCTTTGTTCTATTAGTATTTGAGAGTATTTTGTTAGTATACTCAATGGCATCCTATTTATTGGATTGTTTTTCTGTATTGTAATGCATATAATGGTCTTTATTTGAAAATATATTTAAAAATTCCTTAAACTTAATATTAGTCCAAATTCGCTGCTATAAGAGTCACACTAATGTTTTATTTATCTTTATACGAAATTCTTAATATTAAAGACAAAATGGCGCATATGCTTAATATTATAGGTAATTCATTCTGCAAATAAGGAAAGTAAATATGTGTTATATGGGAATTTACAATCACAGAAATTTAATTGAAATAGTTAAAACTTACCAACCGTGCTTAGTTAAGGTTATAAGTATGCAATACACAGTTATATACTTAAATATTTCTAGCATTATATTAATTTGCCTACAAACTACATTATTTGTATATCAAATTGCAAAAAGGCAAAACTATTATATGAACTATTTTAAATGTTTTAATAAGTTATCCGATAATTTCAAATAAACACACTCAAGCCATCATGTTAATTTTTCATCATTATCATATTAATTTTCTATACATTTAATGTATGTGACTACCCAAAATTCGCTGTTTTGGTGAAAATTTTCGAAAGTTCTTTTTTGCTTTATTTTATAGGCCATACATTTAAGAATCTAAAAACACTCTTATTTTTGTTTCTACAATGTTTAGAAGCAAAATTATAGTATAATTTGTAAACCGAAAATGGAGTTTACAAAACCAGAAGTATAGCCCTACAGAAAATATTTTTAAGATATGGAATTGAAATTTCCCGAACATGTTTTTTATTTAGTTATATCTGTGTTATATGAATCAAAATCTAATCTCTGTGTATATATTTATGTACTTTTTTGCTTTTCTATGAAAAAAATCATTAATTTTTTAAAAATTGAGTTTTTCAATAAAATTTGTCATATTTAAAAAGAATTTCAAAAGTATTACAAATCTTTTCATTCCTAATACATATAGGTATGTTATTTATGTACTGTATAAATATTACTTGAATACGTTTATTAGAATTTTATGTAAATGATCATAACTAAAATTTTTCATCAAAATTTCCCTAAAAATGATAATTGTTATAGTCTATAAAACTCTCCAGAAAACAGCAAAAGGTTAAAAAAAGTCCAAATTAGTTAAACATTAAGCTAAAGAGAGCTTGACCTGTAAATACGGTGAGTTTAAAAAATATACAAATAGTAGAAAATTTTTTACACTGTACCAAAATTTTTAAATTCAGTTTCCGAGAAACTATGTTTTTCAATCTTTTACTTCACGGTGAAGTTCACAATAGAATTTTTCTTTAAGATATTGAATGGAAATTTTCAGAAAATGTTTTATTTAGTTTTATCTGTAACATAGATTATAATCTAAACTCTACATTTATGTGTTTTATTCAATTATGTGAAAAAATAACATAAGTTTTTTTTGTAAAAAATTGAGTTCTTGCATAAAAAGAACATATTTCAAAAACTTT
This sequence comes from Trichonephila clavipes, assembly GCA_019973935.1. Lineage (NCBI taxonomy): Eukaryota > Metazoa > Arthropoda > Arachnida > Araneae > Nephilidae > Trichonephila > Trichonephila clavipes. Next base: position 23,210 of record BMAU01006499.1, on the reverse strand, counting down.
CAAAAATATTACTAATCGTATAGCTCTAAGTGCAGTTAATGATATTATTTATGTACTGTGAATATTATTCGAATATATTGATTAGAAATTTCAAGATAAGGTTTAACGTAACTGCAGTTTTTCACCAAAATTTCACTCAAAATTCTCACTATATCCAAAATTACTTTTAATTTTGTAGAAATTTCACTTGAATTTCTAGTTTTATGCCCCATTTCAAATAAAAATGTGTTTATTTATTTGAAAATTTATATATTTCAAAAAAAAGTGCTCCGAAGGTAGTCCCAGTTTAATTCAAATATAGTTTATGACATTATAAGAAAAAATCTTTTGTAAGAACTTAAGTAATTGAATATGCAATATTCAAGCATTCAAAACGTATTTACAGCGCATGCGATGTCAGCCACAGACATGTATTTAAATATGGCCTTTAATTAACTATTATTGTAAAAACCTAATAACTCTTGTTAGTTAAACTTATAAAACATAGAAAAAACTCTCTACATTTGCATACTTTGTAATACGGAATTATTAGAAAAGACGAAGACTTTTCTCGTTGTTTTACTTAATGCAAATGTGCTAATACATATTAATTTATTTTATTTTTGCTCACATTTTTGAAATATTTTGCCTTAAACAAGGAAATAAATATAATATTAGTACATTTGATTAATTATGTTTATAAATATAAATAAAAATAAATATAATTTTCTTGCTGTGTACTCAGCAGTTAGGAGAGTAAATTAGACAGCTATAACACATTTCATTTATGACAAAATTATTCAAATATGTGTTTTTAATAACAGATTGTCATACATATTCTCAAAAAATATTATGATTACATTTTATTCATAAAAATGTAATAAAAATTTCAACTGTGAAATGTAAGTAAATGTACAAAAATTGGAAAAAGTAAGTATTTTATTTGCAGTTTACAAATTATGTAACTGAAATTGTCCTTTTTTAATGTTTACTATTTTGTGCTAATGGAAGAAACATGAAGAAATGTACATGTAAGAAAGGTGAAGTTTTTTTTTCCTTAGTCGTTTCTTTGTTATCGTTTTCTTGTGTTTAAAGACAATGTTTTTTACGGCATCCTTGTATGTTTACATCCTATTAATAATTTTTATTACATTACTGTACGTTATTTGAAATTCAGTATTTCACTTAAAATGTCATTACTTTTGGATGTTATTTAATTCTCTGAATTCAAATTAGATGCTAATTTAATACCCTTAAAGGTTGCTTGTCATATTTCCAACACCATACTTAAAGCAAATGTATGATAAATGAGAAAAGGATTATTTTCATCTATCCGCACCAAATTTAACTAAAAAAAAACATAATTTAAGGGCAAAAAAGGGGGAAATTAAGGAAGAACATTTTGAACTGAAAAAAAAATTACAGCATATTCCGGCGTATATATATATATATATATATATATATATATATATATATATATATATATATATATTATATATATATATATATATATATATATATATATATATATATATATATATTTACACGCAGAGTGTTTTTTTCCTGGTATAGAAGTTTAAGTTGGCATTACTTTCAAGATGGCGATCGATTTAACAGCTGCCAAGTGATTTATTCTCAGTTTGGTTTGGCAATTCATCATGAATAGACTCACGCCTGAACAACGCTTTCAAATTGTGCAATTTTATTTCGAAAATAATGGTCGATTTTCATCAGCGAATTTTGTTTAGCGATGACGCTCACTTCTGGTTGAATGGCTACGTCAACAAACAAAACTGCCGCATTTGGAAAATCCACAAAAAATGTGTATGTCGAAACACCGTTACATCCAGAAAACCTGACTGTTTGGTAAGCTTTATGGGCTGGTGGAATCCTTCTTCAAAAACGATAAAGGCCACAACGTTACAGTCAATGTTGATCGGTATAGAGCCATGATTACTAACTTTTTCATTCTTGAATTGAACAATTATGATGTCCAGGAGCTGTGGTTCCAACAAGACGGCGCAACATGTCACACAGCTCGTGCCACAATCGATTTATTGAAAGACACGTTTGGTGACCGCCTAATTACCCGTTTTGGACCTGTGAATTGGCCTCCAAGATCTTGTGATTTAACACCGCTAGACTATTTTCTGTGCGACTATTTAAAGTCATTGGTCTATGCGGATAAGCTACAAACGCGTGACCATTTGGAAGACAACATTCGCCCTGTTATTGCCGATATACGGCCACAAATGTTGGAAAAAGTCATCGAAAATTGGACGTCCAGATTGGACTACATCCGAGCCAGCCGTGGCAGTCCTATGCCAGAAATCATATTTAAAATGTAATATCACAAGATTATCTTTCGAATAAAAAAAATTCGTGTCAATTGAATAATACATCGTTGCTTTATTGCAATTTAAATTTCTATACCTCTCAAAAAACACCCTTTATATAAAGCGCCCTTATACTTACAAATTGCATTTTTTTAAGTTTTAGGTATATGAAAGTTGTGTGCTTACTGAAGGGCAGAACCCGTGACCTGCGGATCCGTAAGCACGTAGCAAAATGACAAAAATGATTACTTCAGTCCACAGGCTGTTACTGGCTTATATAAATAATACCACTATACACTCCTCCACCAGTGTGAGTCGGTGGATAATGAACGAACGGTATGGTTGTTATGTCGATCGTGTTGCTGCAATTAGAGCAACTGAGTCACGTGAGTCGAAAGACTTTGCTGCGTCAAGTAAAGTCTGACGAGTTTATTTTGATGCGCCAAGTGAGTCTGACTAGTTTGTTTTGCTGCACCATGTGAGTCGGATGAGTTTGTTTTTCTGTGCCAAGTGAGTCTGGCGAGTTTTGGTGGCATTTTTAGTGAAGTTGGATGGTACCAGGACAGATGAGAAGTTTGCTTTCTCTGAATTCAGCCAGGATCACCAATGGAGTTGCGCAAATCCAGTAGGTCAGAACCCGCAAACTTAGGTTGTAACATACCACTGAACCAAAATGATCACTTCAGTGCGGAGGCTGTTACTGGCTTATATAGATGATACACCCTTACGGGTAAATTCTCTGAGTTTGTTTTGCTGCGCCAAGTGAGTCTGCGCGCACCTTTTCTTACGAAGAAATCTGATATGTGCATGGGAAATGCTCTTAACTTACGAAGTCTTGAAATAGTCTGAGAGTGAAAAAATTAAAGCATTGAATAAAATTATATAAACATAACTTAATTTTTTAAAAAAAATAGCTTAAAAATATAGTATATCTAACAATCTAGATGTAATGAAGGATGATTATTTATTTAAGGATCATAAGTAACAGTGACGGTTTAAAAACGAAACATAATTCGATGACATGCATGGAAATATAATTGAAGATGAGAAGGAGGATTTCTTCATATTATCGCCTAATGAAAGTTTATAGGGTATGTCACTTCTTACAATTAAACTGTATTTATACGCAGGCAGAGAAATCTAGAGCTCTTTATGTTTATTTTTTCTATATTTTTAAAGCGGTCATGTCGTATGTTTATGTGGCATGTAAAGACCACTAGAGTGTCTATTTGGCTTAGAGGGGCTCTAGGAAAAATTAAATCCTAGTACAGGTTCACATCGTCAGAGCTCAGATCCTCCCTCAAGGAGGAAACTGAGCGTCAAAATTACCTACGGTGATTGGTATCCGCCTTATATGGTACCGCAATAAAAAGAGATAATAGCTTCCGGGGAATGTTCTAGGTCTGAAATGGTAAAACACCAATCCGCAGCCCACTACAAAAACAAAAAATATTTTTAAAGCAATCAGTTTCATATCCAAGCGTATAGTAAGACTTATCAATATATCAGAACTCATCTAGTATTATTTTCGAAATGGAAACATTGAAATCAAACATTTATTTAAAAAGGAATTTAGAACTTTTTAATAATTCAGGGTTTTGTTTACATGATTTTATAAATGACATTCTGCTTTTTATTCAATACGATCCTGGCTACTCGAATTTTTTTTAATAACACAAATGTTACAAAATTTCGTTTTTACCATTCAAGTAAAATGAGCTTTATTGGGTAAAAATTTTGGCATTGTATGTCCTTTTATCCTTTTAAAGTTTGGAAAACCCAGTATAATAATTCTAGCCCCATTTTATAACATTAAAAACCTCTGTATATAACAAAATATGTGAGAACAATTGTTAAAAGATGTAGAATTGAGTAGGAATATCAACTGACATACCACAATATAAATTATGTAACTAAAATTAGTTTGTGGAACTCTTATTAAATGATGTTGTGTTGCCTATATGCATCTTTGTGTTCTTGTAAACGGTAATTTTTCCTTTTGAAAGAATCAACATGGCGACGTAGCAAAGGTGGCATGACATTCCATGTGATGATGTGATAAATGTTGTTAATTTTTCGTATATTTTCATGTTTCGTGTAGTGCTCTTGTGATGTCATGAGGTGCAAAATAATAAATTAGAGTTTAAAGAACTAAAAAAAAAACACGCGTTTTTGGTTATAATCAAACTAAAAAAAAAAAAAAAATTCTTAATATAAAAATTATTTATTATTTATCAAATGCCAGGCCATTGACCATCAGGTCATTAGGCAAACGAGCTCTCCACTATTTCTTCACAATACAATCCAAACCAGTGGCGCACACAGGAATTTTTCAAGGGGGTCGAAAGTTCACCATTCTTGTATCATGCTCCTTTTGATTTTGTCGATTTTAGGGAACAAAACACATTAAAAAACTAATTATTGAATAAATAATTAGCATTAATTAATAAAATTAATCATTAATAACAAATACTTAATTAAATTTTACGTACTATGTACTTAGAATTATAATCAATCGGAAAAAAGACCAAGGGCTTTGGGGGGGTCCGGACCCCAGGAACCCCCCTTGTGTGCGCCACTTGTGTCACACGTCTAGATGAGAAGCGCCCATGACTTGTCCAGAAGCACACAAAACCCAAAAGTGGGAGTCAATCAGGTTAAAGCGATACAAATGAGCACAAAGGCAGTCATGTCCAGTCAATAATCTAAACTTAGCCACAGCAGCACGAGGAGAGTCCGAGACACAGTTCGGTTTTATTAGCACCCTCCATGATTTATTTTTGGCAGCACTGGTATCAGCATCTCGGAAGCATTTTTAAAAATTCTATTTATTTCAAGTTTTGCTGAGTGAAGAGGCAGGTATCTAGTAGATTTTTGCAAAAAGGTCCGCCTTTTCATTTCCCCAAAGTCCACAATGAGAAGGCGCCTACTGGAAGACAACCTTTGTTGTAATTCTGATTAGCAGCTCCCTGCAATTCTGGATTCGGAACTTTTGTCTTGGTTACTTACTAAGGCATGAATGGCAGAATTTGAATCAGATAAAATTACAGCCTTATCAGGAGTGGATAGATGGGCAGAAAGATGATGAAAGGCCAAATAAATGGCCTTGATTTCACCTTCATAATGAGTTGTATGAGAGCCGACATGAGAGTAGAAGGAAAAAGATCACAGAAAACTCCAGAGCCTTGGGTGAAATCCAAAAGTGAACCTACTGCATAGATATGAAGGCACTCATCAGGGGGATAGCGGGTAATAATGGTTTCCAAAGCGATGGCACAAACAGCAGTTGGGCAAAGGTCATTTTTTCTCACGTTCAAAGTCAAATCTGATCTGATATCGAGAGCCATAAGTTCCAGTGGATTTATATACTCTTAATGTAACAATAAAATGATTAACGAGACAATTAATGTCATTGGGGTAAGAGCTTTGGGTGTTCTATATTAGTTATAATTTCTCACTAGTTCTATTCCGAAATGCTGATTAGTGTAAAAATGTAGTACAAAGCACCCTGCGCTTTTACCCCAATGACATTATAATTTTCTTGTTAATCATTTTATTCTTATATTAAGAGTTATTTTTTTCACTTTTTAGTTTCATAAACCATAAAAGCGTGTTTTTGAGTTTTTTTAAACTTTAATTTTCATTTTTTAGTCCGATCTACAATAAAAGCATGTATTATAAGTTTTTTTAAACTATCATTTATTCATTGATGAATTTATCTTAAATACGTCATTTTTTAGAATCTGGAATACCCATTGGCATCCTATCAGTGCGTCGATGCGGCCTGGTTTAATTTTTTTTTCACATGCACAAGAGCCTTTTTTTTTATTCCCATTTTCAGAAAAACTAGACAATTGTTTATATTAAGGTAAGAAATTGCTGTCGCACTTTTCGCTTTTAGGCTTGTATCAATATTTTAGTCGCCAAATCTGGAAATGGTATAATGAATTAGTCGCCAAATCAGAAAATCAAAATTCCTGATTATCTTGATACAGATAATGGAACAAAATTATAAAATTATTGTATTATCATCGGTCCCTGACGCGAGTGTGGAGAAATTTGAATTAATCTGACCTTTTAAAGTGGGTAAAAATCGAATTCAAATATTCATTTACATACACATGAAGAATATAAAAGCGTGTTGAAATGATGTGTTGTGAACTGGAATCGAGACATTCATCCACAAAGCCGCCAATAAAGTAAAAATGTGGCTAATTCTGCTTTTGCATGTCATAATTAAATAAATGAGGAACGCACAAACTCTGTATTCAAATAGAATGAATAGTGCAAAATTCGGATCACCAGACTGTTTTGAAGGCAAAATCACAACTTATAATTGCAATTTAAAAGAAATATGAAAGAATTTCACTTCGGAAAGTATTGTTAAGCTTAGTTGGCGAGTAATCAAGTGAAAACGCAAATGTAAATTACTGACATTCAGTTGGAGATTGTCAGTTCTTTTTAAATGGAAATTTTTATGCAAATAGGAAACAAAATAAAAATGAAAAAAAATTGGTGAATAGCTGAATCTTTCTAGAGAAGCTCAAAGAAGCTGAATATCATTCTAATAAGAGTTTATTTACAGTAATTTATTTGACGTTTGGGAAAACACACACCCTACACATTGCTAGCTCATTTACATATTTATCGAAATTGGGATTGGAGATGATACGGTTGCATTAAAATTCAACTGTTAGTGGGAAAAGAATGTTTCACCTATCTATTTAATATTTTGTTTTTATTTTGATAAGAAAAAGCTTTGGGTTTCGCAGCAAATAGTTTTAAGAAATATTTTTTGTTAAGATATTTATTATTAATAAGGGAAGTTATATAAATGCATAATATCTTTAATTTCCAGTATAATTAAGATTTAAAAAAAGACTGCTGCTATTATTTACCATTTCATACGCATAAAATGTTTTATTTATTCTTTTGCTAAATCAACTCGTATATATTTTACTTCTTAAGCAATTAAAATGTTTTTTTACACTAAGGCATATATATCAAGGTCGCTCTCCTTTTTGAATAATGTATGCTTAAAAAATTAATATCAAAACGATAAAGTTAAATATTAAATTGTTTTATTTAATTCTATTATTTAAACTGTAAAATGTTTGATGATTATTTTTATACATCCCTGTTTGCTTAAAATGTATTTATATCCAATTTTATTATCTAACTCGAGAATCTTCAACTAATTTAAGCCTCTTCAAAATATTCCATATGCTTGCACTCTTACTAAAGATTTTACAATTGTACTTTTTTTAAAGATAAAGAATTCAAATAATGGTTACTATATATAGAAGTAAATGCCTTTATGGTTTCTTATAGTGAAATTTACTTCTATGTTTAGAAATATCCATTATGATTTTGTTTACCTTATGACCTGGCATTTGTTTCATGATAATAATTGTTAAGTGGTAAAAATATTTTTAAACATAAAGACTTTCAATGTGAAAAAAAAAGTTAGAAAAGAGTTTTATGTTTCTTAAGTAACTTAAGTTTTGCTGCTATTTTTAGTTACAACATTTTGAAAGTCGAACTTGATTTCTATTAAGAATATTCATGATATTACCATAATTATCTTTTAAGGCTCCAACAGCATCGTAGTGACAAGACCATCTGGTCTGACTTAAAGTTTTGGACCCTTTTGCCGACGGTGGCTAAAAGATCTAGCCACATAACAAAAAAAAATTCTGCAAGCGGGTTGTGGATATTTAGTCTATCCACATGCCTTAAGGTATCCGACTACGTTCGGAACCAAGATTTTAAAAAAAGTGCATAAATGGATAATTTTCATGATATTTAGTGTCATTCAGATTAGAATACATGCATAAAATTGTTTTAAGGATATTTTGACAAAAAATTATTTAAATATAATATTTTGGCAAAAAATTAACTTAGAATAATCTTTTTTCCAAATGTTCTCCTTTAAAGAAAAATGGTTCTATTATAATAATATTTTGCCTGTACATAGCGCAGACCTCTCTACAGAGGCTCAACTAGAATTTTTGAAAAATTCACATTATTTTCAGAGTTACCACCAATTGAAATAATTATTGTCGTTATTTTCTTAAAATTGCTCCCCTCTGTTGTCGCAAAATATGAATAAATCCGCTTCTAAGTTATATATTTCAAAAATTCTCGTTGATCCACTGTAAAGAGATCTGAGCTATATACAGGTAAAATATTATTATAATAGAACCATTTTTCACAAAAGGAGAACATTTGGAAAAAAGATTATTTTAAGTTAATTTTTTGCCAAAATATTGTATTTAAATATTTTTTTTATGAAAATGTCCTTAAAACAATTTTTTGCATATATTGGAGTCTAAGTGACACTAAATATCATGAGAATTATCCATTTATGCGCTTTGCAAAATCAGGGTTCCGAACGTAGTCGGAGATACCTTAATTGAAGCTAAAACGCTAGCTTACTAGCTAGCTTTACTTCTAGCGGGGTGACATTCATTCTCAAAGATATTTTATACATGTATGGACAAAAGGAAAGTGAAATGCACTTTTTGAAGTACGAATAAGTTTTTGGATACAACTGAGAAAACAGACCAATACAGCATGTTTATTTACAAGGTAAATACAAATGATGAACCCTATTTAAACAAATCATACTATCAAACTGCTGCACATATTAGAATAAGTGATACATGAATGTAAAGAGAAATACACCGAATTTTTTTTCTGGTACAAATGTTTGAAGAGTGACCTTGTTACACCGCACGCGTTCAATCTGCAATCCAGTTAGTGCTATGCATTTTGTAGCATCACTCTATCAATGGTTCATATCGCTGAACAAATGCTTACTTGTCATCCTCTGTTATTTTCTGTGTCAATTGTTAATGATACGGCTTGAAATTTAATTTTTTTTCGTAAAATTTTCTATACTCTTTTCCGGGGCATTCCAAGTTTACAGGCGGCAATTCTCCCAGACATCCATGGACTTAGAACTGAACTCTTCTCTACTGCTTCTTGCGAGACGCTTGGCCGGACGCTGCTCTTCTTTTTACACAAGCAAACTGCTTTCTTAAATTGATGATATCATCGCAGAATGCTCTTGTTGGTTGGGGCTTCTTTTCTGTAGGCATTTCTAAATGCACGTTTTCCCGAGATAACTGAAAACCCCCGTGCATACTCTAATACGCAAAACTCTGTCATTGTAGCCTTGCTTGGATTTCAATCACAACGATCCTGAATGTGCTACAGATCATTTAAGGGGGGAAAATTTGGTGTATTTCTCTTCACATTCATATATCCCGTGTATGTGGAGTAAGTTTGATAGTATAAGTTCTAAAATCTGGTCCATCGTTTGCACTCACCCTGTATTTTCCAAATGGAAATATTAATTTGATCTAGAAGGTGACATACTTATATTTAATACAGTAATTATCTTTGTGATATTATTAACTCACAACCAATAATTGTGTTTTTCCAGGTTTAACATGATACAAGGAAATAATTTTGAATAAAATAAAATTACCCAGATGGCAACGAACATTTTAAAGAAAATATATGATGGAAATGAGTTTTGAGTTAATAGCCATCGAATAATTAAAAGTCGCATCTTATCTATAAAATACTATTTCTACATTAGAGAATTTATATAAATTCCAGTAACTTCAACTTTTAGTTTTAAACATAAATGTTTGAGTTACATTACAGAATACTTTGTAACTTCTTCCCTTTTTAGCATTTATTAATTTTTTTCAAAATTAATATATCCCATGTATATATTTTTTCAAATATTATAATCTTTGTTCTAAGATTCTCCATTTCTATGCACCCCTTAAAGTAGCCAACCCAATGACTAAATGTAGAGTGGAAAACTCAAAATAGCTTTCATTTCATATCTAGATGTAACTATGAAAGATACAAACTTATCTTTAAATATAGATTTCCAGTGGTGTCATATGGAATTAAAGCTCTCCGCAATAACTCTTTAGAAATGTTGGTTGGAACTATTATTGGAGGAATATTAATTTTGATGCTAAGATTCTGACTATAGAGACACCAGTGATCGGTCAAGACCCGAATGTTCTGATAATTACTTTGTGAACACAATTGAAAGATAACCTCTTGCTGTTTGAATGCCAATTTTCTCAGTGGCATTTTTTAATCAACAAACGTTTTTACTCTGATAGATGTCTTAATACAGTGCTTCTCAAACTGTGGGGGGTGTCCACCTAAGGGGTCATGATAATCCTGCAAGGGGGTGCGAGCATATTGATTAGTCGAAAACTAAAGATTATTTTAAAAATTATTAATTTACTGAAAGTAAACAAACAAAATACATTCTGACATTAATAAAAGAAACAAAATACACAATTAACACTAATAAATACTTCAGTACTGCGGAATGTGAGTTTTATAATTAATTTAGCAATACTAAGTTAAAAATAAGTTTAATAATTATCAGTGACCCCTTGGGCTTGTTATATATAAAATTATGTGCAAAAAGTAACACTTATCTTGATAATTTGAATGGTTTATAATTAATCTCTTAAATGTCGAATAAAAATGAAATGATTCGCTCCCCAAAACCGGTTTAACACGTAGGCGAGCGTATGTGTTGGGGGGAGAGGCAGAAAAAAAGAATAAATAAGCAAATCCTCTGAAATAAGTAAATCCTTCGCAAACACTGTTAAGGTCCTTTTATTGCATTCTAAAGCCTTTTGAATAATATTATGGTTCGCAGAGCACAGAAAAACTCGTACTTCGGTAAGACGTATATATACGTTCTGAGCAGTCAATATTTCGACTGAGTGAGACGTTTATATACGCCGGTGGCACAAAAAAAGTTGGAGTCGTATTGTAGGCTTAGCGTCAAAATATTGTATTTTGAATACAATACATTACTGCTGTGTGGAAGGGGGGGCGCGATGAAAATTATGATTAAATATTGGGTTGCAAATATAAAAAGTTTGAGAAGCACTGTCTTAATGGAAGACAAAAATATACGAAATCTCGAATTTAATCAAAAGAAAAACACAAAGAAAAGTTCTATTGTATAAAAGTCTTTTAAGATCAGTATTAGCTTATGCATGTGAATCTTGGTTCATGTTTTGAACAGATGAGAACATGATAAATATCTACGAAAGGAAGATTTTAAGATTTATTTTGGAGGAATTCAGAAAAATGGAACGTGGTGAAAAAGATCAAATTTCGAGCTATATAACTTATATAAGTAATCTGACATCGTAGACTTCGTTAAAATACAACGAATTAAACGGGGAGGCCAAGTTGTCAGAATGGATGAAAACCGCACTACTAAAAAAAGACTTGAATGCCCAACCAATTGGTGCACAGAGAAAAGGCAGGCCAAATCTTAGATGGATTGATGACCTAGAAAAATATCTTATAGTTTTGAAAATTAAGAATTGGAGAATCCTAGCAGGAAGAAGGTCCTTGAAAAGGCCAAAGCCCACCCTGGGTTGTCAAGCTACTGAGGAATTAAGTAACGTTTTTACGTACAATATGTTGAACATTTTGTAATAGCAAATGAATCATTAAAATGGTTCATGTGTAAATTTAAGACATGTAAGAAGACATTTATCGATTATTTGAGATAGTATTTATAATTAATTGCATAAGCTGAAAAGATATTATTTTTTAGTTAAACTTTAAAACATTATTCATTGAGTCAAATAGTATTAACATTAAAATCGTGAATTTTATAATGTATTCTTTTTAATACTTTTATACCAGTGTCGTAAGGGAGAATATTAGGGCCCCTCTGCAAAGTCAGGTTTTGTTTCCCAAGTCGGACCTTACTTGGCATCAATCAGACTTTGGGCCTCCTAGAGTCCTGGCCCCCACCCCTGGAATGCGACGGGGTGTACATTACGCTACTATATATGTCCTATAACAAAATATATTTATACCATGAAAACTTTTAAAGCTATTAATAGAAATATGTGAAACATTCTATTACGAAAGAATCTAGTCTGTTTTCAGTGGTCATTAATAAAGAGTGAATAAAAAGATATATTTTAATTTCCATACTCAATTTTTATTTTTAGATTGAAATCACAAATTGGATATCTATCCTGTTTTCTATAAAGTATAATTCTATAAATTTATTTATGCATGCTTCCTTTTATATAAGTAATACATAGAATTACTTTAAACAGTAGATTTTTCTAAATACAAAGGTATCAATTGGATGATCTGTTATTTGAGCGTGAGTTAACTATTACATAATTTCATGATCAATATTTAATATTCCAAAGTAGCTTTTAAACAGTGGGTTTAAGACTACAACCAGATATTTAAAAGTATAAAGTATTTGTTCACGTTTTATTAATAATTAACACACAGTTAAATGTCTATATGGAACCTAGCTTCCATCACATTAAAATAAAAAGTGCTCTGTTACCCCAAAAATATGAGGGTGTTGTTGCTTCGTCTTCACCTAAAGTGTCAAAGAATATAGAGCCGAGTGTATTTTTTTATTAGAGCAGTGCTTCTCAAACTTTCAGTATTTGTGACCCAATTTTCAATCATAATTTTTATCGTGTCCTCCTTATTTATAATAACTATGCGTTGAATGCAATAATGATGTACTTTGACAGTAGGATACGCAATATAGCCTTAATTATAAACCGTACGAATTATCAGGATAAGTATTAAATTTTGTACATGTGTTACTTTTAAGTAATAGAAAATTTAAGTAAGTTACTTTTAAGTAATAGGATAAGCGTTATCCTACTTTTCCTTCCTAATTTGTAAATTAGAACAGATTGCAATAAACATGCAACGTTTATTTTATTTTTTTATTGAGTCAGAATGTATTTTGTTTTGCTTCCTTCTAGCAAATTAATAATTTTTTTTTTAAATAACACTTTATTTTAGACTTCGAAATGATCGCGCCCCCATGTACGATTATCCCGCCCCCCCTTTAGGGGCGATGTGCTGAGTCGATTTAAGATTAATCGCTAATGTAAGTGCAACTGTTTCCATTAGAAAAACTTACTAGTTTTATATTCTCCTCAAATAAAAGTTTGTTTTGCTTTACTCTTAAATCTCAAGTTTCAAATACATTTGGTTCAAGATGAAGAAAAGAGTAGGCCTCTTAGTACTATATTTTGTGAGGTTGGTGGGTTGCCTTGGTATTTACTTTTAAGCTACTTAGGGAGAATGGTCAACTTAATTCCTAGCTTAAATACCCATAACAAACAGCTAGATTACTTATATTGCTTACGATCCGATGCAATAGCAGTATTCAGAGCTTGAACAGTATAACATAATAAGAACTAAAGATCTGTAACACAGCGTTTCTCAAACTGTGGGGCGCGAACCTCAAGGGGGGCGTGGTAATTCGACAAGGGGGGCAAAAGCAAAAGGTTATTTAAGAGTTATTACTGTACTGAAAGTAAACAAACGAAATACATTCCGACTTAATAAAAAAAATTTAAAAAAAAAATTCCCACTTATTCTGATATAATACACTTATTAATGTATCAGTCCTGCACAATGTATTTTATAACTAATTTTGCAATACTAAGTTAGGGTATCCAACTACGTTCGGAACCGTGATTTTGCAAAAGCGTATAAATGGATAATATTTATGATATTTAGTGTCACTTTGATTAGAAAACGTACATAAAATTGTTTTAAGAATATTGTTACAGTAAAAATTATTCAAGTACAATATTTTGACAAAAAATTAACGCATAATGACCGATTTTCAAACATTCTCCTATTATGAAAAATACTTCTATTATAATAATATTTTACCTTTATATAGCTCAGATCTCTGTACAGAGCCTGAACTAAAATTTTTGAAATATATAACTTAAAAATGGGTTTATACATATTTTACTACAACAGAGAGGAGAAATTTTAAGGAAAAAACGCCGATAATTATTTCAGTTGGTGGTAACTCTAAAAATAATGTGAACTTTTTTAAAAAAAATATTTCAGACTCTTTGGAAAAGTCTTTACTTTATATAAGCAAAGTATTATTATTTTAGAAGCATTTTTTATAAAAGGAGACCATTTGGAAAAAAGGTTATTCTAAGTTAATTTTTTTGCCAAAATAATGTATTTAAATAAAAAAAATTTGTCATAATGTCCTTAAAACAATTTTATACATGTATTCTAATCTACGTGACACTAAATATCACGAAAATTATCCATTTATGCGCTTTTTTAAAATCCCGGTTCCGAACGTAGTCGGATACCTTAAGAACAAGTTTAATAATTGCCAGTGATCCATGGGCTTGTCATATTTAAAATTATAAACATAAATTAACACTTACCTTGATAATTTGTACGGTTTATAATTAATACCTTAATTGCGGATGAAAAGCTTGAGGATTCATTCTCGAATGTCACTGTTTTTCATGTAGTGACGCGTATGTGATGTATTGAGGTGAAGGGAGAAAAGTAAATAAAAAAATAGACGCAAAAACTTCTGAAATGAGTAAATGAGTAACGAGCTGCGGCACAGTAGTGGTTCTTCTCCTTCGTGCCGAAAGAGCTAGAAAACGGTCTTCTGCAGGTGTTGTAGCTCGTGGTCGGCCTGGAACAGGTCTTCTGGACACAGAATCTTCGGATTGGTATTGATTCCAAAGTCGCTGAACAACACTACAAGACACATTGAGACGTCTAGCAACATCAGCCTGCGACAATCCCATTTCCATCCATCCAACTGCCCGCCACCTTAACGAATTGGGTAAACGACGTCTCTGAGACATTTTCTAAACTCTATTGACTATTGTCACCGAAACTGCCAACAACTGTTGAAAATCAACACAACTTACATACAAAAGTACGAAAGCTTGATATTTGCATATTTTCTCTCACTCATAAATATACGTTCTTTTCTATAAAATAAAAGTTGTAGCAATCGTTTTTGCATTAATGTTTTTAAAGTTTGTTATTATCATTCATGTAAACTATGCATTTTATTGTTCCTGCCATTTTTTTTATGGTGAGCTTCGAAAAACATGTTGTACCTTAACTTTTTGAGGCCAGTGTATATATATATATAAATATATGTATATATAACATATATATATATTTATATACATAATATATATATATATATATATATATATATATATATATACATAATATATATATATATATATATATCTAAAATATATTATAAATGTGAAAGTTTGTGAGGATGTTTGTGGGTCTTTCACGCAAAAACAACTGAACGGATTTTAATGAAACGTTACAGTAATATAGCTTATACATTAGAATAACGCATAGGCTATAATTTATAGCATAGGCTATAATTTATAAAAATTTGTAAAAAGTGTCCAAAATATAACGATATTTGTCAACGATATTTGTAAAGATGTTCTGGCATCTGCAAGCAAATCTGGCTTGCGCTGCAAAAAATCCCACCACAGCATATATCTATCTTTTGTTTGTGAAAAACACTTTTTGTTTTGGTAACGCAAGGCGCTCGCATCTAATTAATTCTCGTGATTAGCATAATGCCTATTTTTTTTATTTCAGAATCAAACTAAGTTTTGAAGGGAGAGGTTGTTATAAATCTCTCTTTATTTTAATGTTTTTTTTATGATTTTATTATGCACATTTGGTAGTAAGAAATTGATCTTCCTTCAAAATAAATGCTTGTATTAGTTCTGGTACTTAATGTAAATAAACTTTCTCTTTCACACTGCATCATTTGGACAAATTTTCAAAATTTGTTTGTGGTTAGTAGTTAATTATAACGCTATATTTCAATTGAATAGGCACACACAGATATTGCATTTTTAAGTATAAAAATAATTATAACTACTGTACTGTATTTTTTGGAGTGTGTGAATGAGTGAATATTAACGTCACACTGTTCATATACACGAGGGCTTTGGCAACGGATCACGTAATTTTGAACCATGGTCAAGTGACGTGGACGACACCTGAGATGGCACCACCTTCTCCTAACTACCACACTACGCCAACTTAGAAGGAATATTTTACCAATACTTAGCAGGAATATTCTTTGAAATCCACTCTTCAAAGATATATGGCAGCACGGGTTCTATGATGAGTATTTTTGTGGGGAAGGCAAATAGTTTTGTGGCAGATATTGCGTTTTCAGCTGACGGCGTTTTTAGCGGATTACAAAGATTATTATTTTTGTCCAGAAAAAATAGTTTATGTCAAAATTTAAGTGTCTTATGTTTTTGTATGTTAATGAAGATCTTTAAAAATGATTTGAATACTTATTTTTAGTGAATGGTGTATATAATTAATTTTATAGTGGAATATCTTTAATTAATTTATTAGCCCTAACGGATTAAATTTTTCAAAGTGGAGTATTTTGTTTATGTATATCCTTTTATTTTAAATGTAGTGATAAAAAAATAATGTATGAAAAAACTGCAGTAAATGATAATGCGGTTGGATAAAGCATTAACGTGCTTCGTCCCCCTACACGGCGGGTCTTACAAAGCTCTAATAAAGCTCGATCTATGAAAGTAGCTTGGCATTTTCCAACTTGAGTCTATCGTGAACATTTCGCTATGTTTTTCATTGAATTGCCATTATAATTTAAGAAACGGCGTTGCTGGCGAATATTACAATGTCAACATAAAATAAATACAACAAAAAGTAATATTAATGTATTATACTTTCAGATATAAATTATTTACACTATTTTAAGCGTTCACTACACAAAACTTTTAACAATGTGTTACTTTTGCTGAGCAGAGATCAGCTTAGGGGGGAATTTTCAAAAATCGACCCTCAAGATCAGGGGTGCCCAACCCAAATTGGTGCTTGGGCCACATAAAAATTTACTAAACTGAGGTGGGCCGCACATATAAAAAAAAAATATTCAAATATTTTAATATTGTACAGCATTCAAAATATGATATGATCAACATTCAATTATTGATATGATCAAAAAACACCAAGTTTACCTTTTACTGGATCACAATCACAGCAAAGTTGAAAGTCGACCGATTGCACTTGTTGGTGGAAGAATATCTCTTAACCTACAAAGTTCTTATCTACAGTAGATTTGTGCTGCCATCTGAGGTTACGTAGTATAACAACTATGTGCTTAACATCTTCACACTTTATACTTGTTACAGTATGTTTGCATAAAATTGATTTAGATTTTCAAAATTTTTATTTCAAATGCAAAAAAAGCAAATAAGTAAAGAACAGCTTTGTAATTATTACACTGTTTGTCAAAAAAAGAGTTTTATTTCTGCCCGATAGCCAAATGTTTAGTTTCTTATTGTATGATATAAATTATTGCCCCATGATTAAATATATATCATAAAATGAAAAAGTTATTTAATTTCAGAAGGTTAAAATATTAAACATTTTTATTCTGCTGCCGTATTTTTCTTACATTTCTACTAGCTGGTCCGACAGTCCTGAGGCAACTCATTAAATCCATCATCGGATTCTTTCACTGCCAAATAAAACAAGAAAAAGACTACTAATCTGAACTTAAAAATATAGACATAAATTATTTCTCTGACAAATAGGACTAAATACACTACTCACTTTCAATGAAGTTCTCGTTGAAAGAGGAATAACACACCCAAGCTCATCTGCTTTCCTTCATCCATCAACACCTGTTATTACAATTCCTTGGAAGTCAAATGAAGAAGAAAAATTATTTCGTTAAAAACTGCACGGGGAGAGGTGGGGGTGGGTCAAAACACGATATTTTCGATTCAACCTTCTGTAGTCCAAATGTCTAAAATAATATAAACAGAAACTTCAATTGGGCCGCGGGTTGGGCGGGTTTAGCAAAGCCCTGAAGGTAAGTAAGGACAAGTGGCTCCAACACCTCGGAGATGTAGCACTGGCTGTTTAAAGAACCAACAATACGTACTAGAGGAGTGCGAGAGATATATCCAATACTGCCCCATACCATAATACCCGGTGCAGGACCAGTGTGGTGGTGCATAACGCAGCTGTTCAGCATCCGCTCTCCACGCTGTTTCCAGACTCGAATCCGACAATCGTGGTGTTGCAGACAGATGCGTGACTCGCCAGCAAAGACAACTTCATTCCATTCTGCCGCCCACATCCTTCTTTCAACGCACCTTTGGTGGCGGAGACGTCTGTGGTTCTGCGTCAAGGGTAGACCAAGCAATGGACGTCTTGCGGACAGACCAGTCTGCTGTAAACTGCGTTGAATGGTACGCGCAGACACTGAATGATGCGTTACAGACTCAATGTGCTGTGCTACGGTTCGTGATGTGACTGAGCGATCCGTCACTGCCATGCGCACAATTTGCCTGTCCTGACGTGGAGTGGTGCACTGAGGTGGATGCGATCGACCACGTTGGTCCGTCGTACCCTCCTGCATCCAACGGTCCCATATCCGCATTACAGTTGTTTGGTTTCATCCAACACGACTACCCTGAAAGATAATCCACAATCTCTCGGTAAGTCACTATCCTTCCTCTGTCGAACTCGGATACTTAATCAAAAGCTGATCGCTGTTTTCTACGAGACATAACTGATCGTTTTTTGAAAAAAAAACACAAGAAAAACACAATTGCCGAACTTGAAATCTTCGAAATCTCCAAGTCTTAAATAGCGCTTTGAGGTGGCGCCACAGTTGCGCGTGATGTGTGTCTGCGTTGAAATTCTAATCATTTGCATATCTCACCTCAGCTAATGCATGTTGTAAATATCATGTTATTTGCATGCTTCCTTTAGGGTGTTGCATTTACGGTGACCAGCAGTGTGTATTTTCTCAAATTTCTATAATTTTTAATTTCATATTTAAGTAACAAGAATTCCTAAATTAAAAAGAAAAGTCAGCTGTTCCAAAGAAAATTAGAAATTTTACATATAAAAAGAATTAATGCAAAGGAACAGTTTTATGATCGTTTGTACTTACAAATTCTTCTATTTTAGTCTCTTAATTTACACTAAAAATATTATTCTAAGACTGTTGAAAATTTGTTACCATTCAAAATAAGCCCAAAACTGACATAAAAAATTTCTTTTTTTTGTGTATTTTCTTTTTAAAAAATGTAATTATATTTCGGACTATATTATGTTGTGGAAGAACCTCAGTCCACCACCTATTTCTAACTCTAAATTACGTGTTGCTCTAACTCTGTGACGTAACCAGAAGGAAGAAGATCTAATAGACGACAGCCACATTTGAATGATACTCGCTCTGTTTGGCGTTTTGGCACATTTTTAAGTGTCTGAAAACCCCGGTTATTGAAGACTTCCCTAAAAGACTTAAGGCCGTATCACACGTACACGTTTCAAGCAATTTTTCGTCTAATTCGTGCAATTTTTACTCAGTTGCTATAGCAACGGCTTTCGAACAACTTTTTACTAGTGAGCTAAAAAAACTGTTCCAAATAAAAGTTGCTTGAAATTCTAGCCAATGAGGTTCTTCGGTGCCCCACGTCATAAACAAAATGGCGGCTTCGTGTAACACATAAGATATGCCGTATAATATTTTAATAGTATATAATATTTTAACGGTGTATAATATTTTAATGGTGTAAAATATTTTAAAGGTGTATAATATTTTAATGGTGTATAATATTTTAATGGCGTATAATATTTAAAACATGATGGTGTGACAAATCTATACAGAACTTTATCACTAACCTTCTGAGACGTCTTTTTTAGGGAAATTTAATTCCCTACCTATTTCTAATCAACTCCCAAAAGAGGACAGGGAATCCTTGTTATGCAGATTAGATAAAGTATTTAAGTTAAACGGAATAGTAAAGTGAGAGACAGTAGGAGAAAGAGATTGAAGCAGGAAGTTATAATAGTGAAGTTAGAGATTTATTATTGGAGATTTCTAGGAGGATAAATTAGGCTCAGGAAGAGCTGAGATTCAGTGTGGTAAATATTGAAATATTAATTAAAGTCTCATTAAAGTTTTATATTAGGAGTGAGATTAAAGTTAAATGTTCAGTAGGAACATTATTGAATATAATTCTGGGATCTCTTACTGTGGTAATCTGTGCGTGATCGATATCCTAATTGTTAATTAATTGGATCATTAAATATTTAAGTTAATATAAAGCAAAGTCCCTTTTAAACCTCTTAAAGCTATTTTGATTTATTTGTTATTAAAAGTCTTTGATTCTCTATTTGGGAAAGATAACCAAATAATGAAAGTTATTTATAAAAATGGCTACTGGTTCTTTTCTGACTCAAAATTATTCTTGTTCTCAAAGTGAGATCTAAGGGGATCTTCACAATGGTAATGAATTTCTGTTTACGCCCATTAACAAAAGTGCCAGGGAAATAAAAGAAATACTTCTGGATGTTCATTTTCCGAAGCAGAAAAATCGGCGAGTAATTTTTCAATGTGGCTGACGTCAGAGCATATCGTTTTGCTTACGGCAACCCTTTCCCCTCATTAGGACGAAAAATTGCTTGAAAAAACTGTACCAAAAATTTACGTGGGATACGGCATTAACACGTATGAGGTCGATTCATTACTAGAGGGTGAAGCCCTCAGCATTTAACACGTGATTTTCCATGTACGATCAAGTAAACAATAAATGCCGATTAACAGTGCGCTAACTTTCGAATTTCCTTATATTATTATTATTTTAAATTCATTAAATTCTATTTTTAGTACTTTAAATATTTTTAATATATTTTCTAGACTTTTAGTTCTTGTTTCGGGACATATATATATATATATATATATATATATATATATATATATATATATATATATATATATATATATATATATATATATACATAAAAATCTTCTGTGCATGTGTATGTCACTAAACTCCTCCTAAACGGCTGGACCGATTTCAATGAAATTTTTGTGTGGGTTCCAATAAATTCGAGAATGGTTTAGATTAACAATTCGGTCCGATCTCGTAATTAGTTAAAAAGATATTAATTAAAAACATTAAAAAAATACAACTCAACATTCACCTGCATTGTTGTAACAACGCTATTGTTATAAACACACACACACACACAAGTAATATAAAAAAAATTTAAAATCAATTCCTACTTAGATCAACCAAGAAAAAATTTATTTTAGCTACTTTTTATTAAGTAGTTGCAATTAATATAAATATGTATATACATATGACAGAATCACAACGTTAAGTGGTAGTTAATTTTTATTAATTATCATTAAAGTATCGTATTGTTATCCAAAACAGTCGCGTATATAAAATTTCCTTTCAACTGAATGCTTTAACACGTGAGAAAAAAATCTTTTCAAATTTTGACATAAGTCGCAAACGTGGTTGTATTTGTAATTTTTTAAACAATTAGTTATAATCAATTAATTTTTATTAATTATAATTAAATTATTGTATTGTCATCCAAAATAATCATGTACATTACAATTCAGCTCAATTGAGCGCTTTAAAACGTATTTTATTAGCGATTGAAAATTCCACCAAGATAAATAAATAAATAAACAAATAAAATATGTATAGAGAACGTGAGCTAATAGTAGGAACTGAAAAAGACGTAAGTTGGCGTCGAAAATTGATTTTCAGTCAAACTGGCCAAACCCGGTCTTTATTGTTACGAAAATTCACACTTTTTAGCGTTTATAATAAATTTCTTTTTTGAAATAATCTTTATATATGAAATTCTTCTGTGCGTATGTATGTAACTGAACTCCTCCTAAACGGCTGGACCGATTTTGATGAAAGTTTTTGTTTGTTCCAGTGGACTCGAGAATGGTTCAGATTTATAATTCGGTTTAGAAATGTTTACTTAATTAATTTTTTTTTTTTTTTATAAATTGTTGATCTTGGAAAGTTTTACATTGGATCTGGCATGCTGCGCTACGATCACAGTATCGAATATTCAAAAATCTTTTATTATAATTCAAGTTGATCCCGACAGTTGGTGCTGTGATCAATTCAGGAAAATATTTTGTCACTTAGTGTTATTATTTTGTTGAAATAAATCGTGTGTTAATTAAATTATTACATTCCGATGTAATTAGTGTTTGAAATTTTACTCAAAACGGTCCAGATTGTTAAAAAAAGTTTGGAATTTTTGAATTTAAGATGTGTGTACACAGGACAACGTCTGTCGGGTCCTCTAGTATAAATATATATGTGTGTGAGTATATGTATATATAAAGCGTGTTTTTTTAGAGGTATAGAACTTTAAATTACAATAAAACAACGATGTATTATTCGATTGACATGAATTTTTCTTAATTCGAAAGATAATCTTGTGGCTTTACATTTTAAATATGATTTCTGGCATAGGACTGTCACGGCTGGCTCGGATGTAGTCCAATCTGGACGTCCAATTTTCGATGACTTATCTCAACATTTGTGGCCGTATATCGGCAATAACACGGCGAATGTTGTCTTCCAAATGGTCCAGCATTTGTGGCTTATCCGCATAGACCAATGACTTTACATAGCCCCACAGAAAATTGTCTAGCGGTGTTAAATCACAAGATCTTGGAGGCCAATTCACAGGTCCAAAACGTGAAATTAGGCGATCACCAAACGTGTCTTTCAATAAATCGATTGTGGCACGAGCTGTATGACATGTTGCGCCGTCTTGTTGGAACCACAGCTCCTGGACATCATGATTGTTCAATTCAGGAATGAAAAAGTTAGTAATCATGGCTCTATACCGATCACCATTGACAGTAACGTTGTGGCTTTCATCCTTTTTGAAGAAGTACGGACCAATGATTCCACCAGCCCATAAAGCGCACCAAACAGTCAGTTCTTCTGGATGTAACGGTGTTTCGACATACACTTGTGGATTAGCTTCACTCCAAATGCGGCATTTTGTTTGTTGACGTAGCCATTCAAGCAGAAGTGCGCTTCATCGCTAAACAAAATTCGCTTATGAAAATCGGGAACAACGGCAATCTCGTTTTGGGCCCATTTGACGAATCTACGTCTTGCTTGATCATATTTATAATGTAATGCCACAAGA
>BMAU01006498.1:0-16309 GCA_019973935.1 Trichonephila clavipes | reverse complement strand
TCATAATTTTATTTGTGATATTCTGTATTGAGGGCAAGTAAAAGGATAGAGTAAAAACTGAAAATTCCAAGAACTATCATATCAATTACATTAATAAATGCTTCTCTTTTTATCTATATAAACTACTAAAATACTATATACTAATTTTAAATGGCACTAGAAATAATTATAATCGTTCAATTTTGTTAGAATTATTGATACAAATTCATTTAATTTGAATGAAAGATAAGGTATAAAAACTTTATTTTCAGATATACAAAGTGGCCCATAATATGTTGGGGGGGGGAAGCAACTAGAGACAAGATATCTGTACAACATTAAGTAGAAAACGAATAATCTTGCGTAAGAGTTTTCATGAACAAGAATTAAATTTACATTCTTTAATTTTGATTTTTTAAACAGAGAGTAATAAGTGCTTTAAAAGTTAAAATATTTTTCTTATTTTATAAACAAAAAAAGTTTTACTCCAGTTTCTTACTTTATAGTGGTTTTTTTTTTTTACGATTTAGAACAAGCTGTATTAAATTCTATAACCAGTTGTGCAATTAATGTTATAAATCTGAAATTTAATCACCTGATTTTATTTTGAAGTTGTATTGCCATTTGGAATTTGCAATAGCTTAATTGCACACTCACAGATTGGTAACTGAAGAACCATGGAGAATATTATATACAATTGGATTTTAGAAGTTTAAATTGTGCAAATGGAAGTTTAAAGAAATGGCTCACAAGGATCCTCATTCAGTATAATTTGAAATTTCACTGTCGTCAAGTTTCATTTCAAGCACTACTTGAGAAACTAATTAGAATGTTTTTCCTTCAGAGCTCTAATTTACAAAAGATGTATCAGTTAGACTGAACCTATCCTTTATGTCAAAAAAAAAATACAACATGCTCTAAATGTTCCTGGAGTTGCCTTCAAGAAACTTATTATAAATATAAATTTTAGAAGATTAAATGTATTTTAATTGCACTTTTTTTATTCTATTGAAATAATTTTTACCTTTAAAAATAGTCAATATTTAAACCCATATAATTTTTTTGTTTTTAAGTCAATTCAACAGCTGAATGCATTTATTAGCTGAATTCTTCACTATTTTAGAAAATCAAAGATGCTTTAATTATATTTCCTGTATTTGAGTGCAATTATTACACAAAAATTTATACATCTATAAATATTTGACCAATGAAGTTAATAGCTATAATGGGAGTATTGAAAAATCAGAAGTTACTATAATATTTTTGAAGGCTTTAAAAATATTATATTGAAAGAGTTGCATCTAGAAAATGTTAATTTTTTTTTTTTATCATAGAATGAAGATTTAAAAGCTTCTTAAGTTCCATCTCTCTGTTAATTTTTGAGTACTCAGTTTTGAGTATAATAAAATAAAATAATGAATATAAAATATTTCTTTGTGCAGTAATTCACACACACTAATAAGCATCTTTAACAGTTTCAGCTAATTTGCACATTAGTAGTACTTTTAATTTTTTCTAGCAATTAAAAAAGTATTTATTAAATAATTATGAACAAAATTGCATAAATGATCTTATTTTCCAGAAATATGTTTTAAAATGTTATTTTACTCAATGTGTATTTATGATCAGTATAAATTTAAAAAATGTGTAAAAAGAATAAAAGATTTATTTACAAGTATATAACAATTTGTACAATATTGTTAAAAACAAATTGAGCGTTGCATTCAGCTTTTTTGTACATTTCTATTTTTGTCAATTTGTTATCCATCTTATTCCTCGGTCAATTGTCTTTTTTCTTTGGATGATTTATCGTTTCTGCCTTCCCTGATTCAACGGTTCTTTCTTTCATAGATTTGTTGTTCCTCTCTGCTTTCAAAGCTGCCCAAGGATCTTCTAACATGGATGGGTTAACATAATCTTGAATGTTATAATTATCAGAATTTCTGAACTATAAGAAAAAGATTTTAAAATCATTACATTAAACATTACAGAATATTTTTTTTAGTTCTATATTGAATTAAATGTAATGATTACTTGTAATGTTTCAAGAGAATTGCAATTCTACATAAATTTACCATTTTTTAACTTTCAGAGTTAAAATTTCTATCCAGAAAACATTATACAATAAAATTAGAAAACAGATATGCAAATATGTTTTAATCATACATTTTTTTTTTGGAGCAGATTGAAAAATGCTCTTAATAAATATTTCTTTGCAGTACAGTGATCATTTTTTCTATTTTTAATGTGTACTTTTTGTTTTTTTAAGACAAAAATAATAAAAATTTGCTTAAAACTGCAACATATTGGTAAATTCCTTATTTAGTTTATTTTAAAACATTCTTTCAATTTTACATAAAATTAATTAGTGATTCCATACAAGTACTACAGAAGACTTTTTTTTAATTGGGAGTTGTTTTGAGTGTAGAGAGTCTTTAAATATAAGCAGAGTTGATATATCTCTCTATTACTTTATCCTTTTAATATTCAGAAAATATACCATTTTATTCAGCAAAAGTTGTTTTTGATTACTGGACAAATTTAGAATCTACTTCAAAAATGTACTAGAAAATTCAGAACATGACATAAATATTTAATTAATCTTCTGTAACAGCAACCTTGTCATCTAACGTCTATTTATACTCATGAAATTTCTGGAAATTATAATTAATTTGTTCACTAAGAAAGAGCTAATTATATTAAAAAATTTTCTCTTCTAATACTAGAAATAATTATCACAAAATGTGATAGGAATCACAAGGTGGTAATTAACACATAAAGTTTTCTTATTCACTTTTAACTATATGAATAAATAATTCACGATGTACATTTGTAGTCATATTTATAATTGCATGCTATATTTAGTTCCCAATATGCCAAGGCTAAAGTGACATTTTGCATTTTCTAAGATATCCTTTTAGTGTACTGCAATGCCTACTGTCCATAAAATAATAAGCCAAAATTAATCTTATACTTTTGAATTGCGTGTAACATACTTAAACCACAGCCCTTAACAGAAGTAGAACAAAATTCACAAGATATTTTATGTGTGTCAAAACAATCAAGAAAAAACGGTACTTGACAATCATTGTGATAATACGTAGCTCTATTAATAACTCACCAAGTTAGCAACCCTGATTTCCTATGTGTCGTATGTGCTGGATTGGCAACCTTGTGTTTCATTTCATATGTCGCCAATAGGTTGCGGTAATACGCAAGTGCAGAAAAAAATTTTCTCCCAATGTTTATAGATGTGGTAACTCTCAAGTAGAATTATTACCAGTAATTAATTTACAGCCAAAGTATATCATGCGAAACCAAAAACTGATCATCACCGAGTTTTTAATGATGTCATATTTCACAGAATTGTGGATTTCATACTTAAGTAAGAAAATTATTAAAGTATAAAGAATTATGAAAGTGAGTGAATAATTCAATACAGAACTTTAATAAATCTTTCTTCTAAAAACATCTCAAGCATTTTAATCATTTTAAATTAAACTGAAGTTTCAAAATAGCTTGCCAAAATTTTAAGAAGCTATATAAAAGTAAAATAAGGTTATGAGCAAACATTTTGTTCATTGGAAAATACTGATACTTTCTGCTGCCATAAATTTTAATATCAGTCCTTGGTATTATTTTACGTGAGAAATATTGATGTTTCTGTAAATGTATCATGTCTACTTCCATCAAATCTAGAAATTAAACTGCTCTGAATGTAAAAAAACCCCTAATTTATCTTAATTCACTATAACCTTATTAAATGTATTTTGGTTTATACTATAAAAAAGAAGCAAATTTAATTTTAAAAACCTACAAATGGTTTGGACCAAATTTTATCAATTCAATCCACCACATTTTAAAAACTGAATTTCCTTAAATGAATTTAAATTATTTATTTGATACATTATTGAAATTTTGATTGAATTTCATTTTAAACAAAAGCTAAAAACTAGATTCTCGTGAGCTACAGCACATTGTTATTCCACAATGCAAATGTCAGATGCATGATTGTTTGCAAGTATTAAAATGTTTAACAATTGTGTAGCAACAAAAATTTGATTAATTTTTCTATAACAAAATGTAAACATTTTGTCTAACAAGTTCTTAGATGTCAAAAGTTTTACAATGTTTTGTCCATTTCCTAAATCATCAATCAATTTTGTCATACTATACATTTTAATTAAAAAAATATACCTTGAGAAAT
Source organism: Trichonephila clavipes (assembly GCA_019973935.1). Lineage (NCBI taxonomy): Eukaryota > Metazoa > Arthropoda > Arachnida > Araneae > Nephilidae > Trichonephila > Trichonephila clavipes. The sequence continues at coordinate 12,123 of BMAU01006498.1, read as the reverse complement.
AATTTGTCAAATTAATTAAATATATGCTCAAAATATATTATAATTCATATAAAAACTAATACAAATTAATATATAACAATTTTAGGGTACTTTTGTTTCACACATTAAACTGATTCTATCACATTTTTTCTACTTTTTTTTATAATCAGGAGCAGTAGCGCACACAGGAATTTTTCAGGGGTCCAGGGTCGAAAGTTCACCATTCTTATATCATGTTCCTTTTGATTTTGTAGATTTTCGGGAACAAAAACACAGTAAAAAACTAATTATTGAATAAATAATTAGCATTAATTAATAAAACTAATCATTAATGACAAATACTTAATTAAATTTTACGTATTATATACTGAGAATTATAACCAATTGGAAAAAAAATCAAGGGCTTTGGGGGATCGGGACCCCCCCTTGTGTGCACCACTGATCAGGAGTGATTGCTTGTTTAAATTCTCGTAACAGCCTGCAAGTTTATGTCATCTTGTTGACTTGGACCTATATTTACTCTTAATGTAAGAAAAACTATGCTTACAAATATGTGTCAACTAAAATATAAAGAACCATATCCCAGAAAATTTCTTCATTCATGGACATTTTACAGCTGACAAAGATTTGTAAAAGTCAAGGGCATTTCCTTCACACTCTGATCCAACTGCAAGTCAATAAGTTCAAGCTGTAGCTCCTCAAGTGCTGTATCAATATATGTAGCAATGGAATAACAGGGGCTAATTAATTTAGGCTCGATTTTTTTACAATTTTGAAATCTTGTGACCTCATCCACCAAATCATTTCTAAGAAGCTTAGTTTTCTTAATAAAAGAGTTCTGTTTTCCTAATAGTGAAAAATACAAGATGAAAGAAATCTCGGTTCAAAACAGATCTTCTGACTTTCTTGGCAGGCTGCTATTTACCACCCCAATTCCAAGAAACCCCATGTTCTACCCTTTGGCTTTTGCATTCTTCATTACAGAACTCCTAATCATGCAAATGAAATACTTACAATAAACTACATAGTTAATTCAAACCTTAATCATCCTAAATATTATTCATTTATTAACTCAATTTATCTTGCAAGTAATACAATGTTAACTTTTTTAGAGCTGTGTAATTTTACATGAAATGTGATAACATGTTGCAAGTAATTACATAATGTCTTTAATATTGTCCACCTACATTCACAAATCGTACCATGAAAGGTCTTATTAATAAGATAATGTATAAAAACAATTTAGTACTTATAAATCTTGGCAAAAGCTGTGCTACACACCAATTTGTTGACACAAAAACTTAGTTGTAGTGAGTTGACATATACAACTGGTGCACAAACACAATAATCCATTCGTCATCCTAAATATATTTTGTCGTATGAATGGCTATTTATTAATGTTCCACACAAGGTTATTGGCAATGGACTTTGTAACACAGTAGGTCTTTAGATATAAGATTTTTAAACTAATTTTTTATCCATTTGGCAAACTTTTTTTCCATGATTTTTGTGAATAAAACAGCCAGTTATTTTACATCTAAAAGCCTTATCACACATGCATATTTGGAGCAACCGTTTAGAACAATTTTTCACCCAGCAGAAGATGAAGGGTTACCGTATACAAAACGACATCTGAAGTCAGCTACGCTCTAACTCCACATTGAAAAATTACTTGCCGATTTTTCTGCTGCGGAAAACAAACATCCAATATTGTTTCTTTTATTTTGCTTGCACTTTTGTTGATGGGCATAAACAGAAATGGAGCACCATTCTGTTTAAATTATTATACGCCACATTTGATGCGATTGACGAAACCGAACATACCATCTTGTTTATGATGTAGGGCGCCGAAGAACCCTATTGGCTGGAATTTCAAGCAACTTTTATTTGGAACAACTTTTTCAGCTGACTGGGAAAAGTTGTTTGGAGCCATTGCTATGGCAACTAGGTAGAAATTGTTCGGAATCGGTTTGAAAATTGCTCCAAACGTGTACATGTGATAAGGCCTTAAATTTATAGAAAATTCATTTAGTATTATGAAGTTTAAAATATGCTTTCATTTTAATATAAAGTTCACACTTTCCTTTAAGAGATTATGCTTATATTTGAAATTTTTCATTTAGTTGGATACCAGACAAAAACTGCCAAAAATAAAAGTAAATGTAATAAAAATGAGTTCCCCAAGGTCAAATATTCAGGTATTCAACAAATGGAAAAGTACCAAATTTTTACTATGAAACTTAATTCCACAATTGTGAAACGATTTATATCAAACTTACTTTGTACAGTACTGGATTGGAAGAAGTTTCCCAAAACATAAGTTGCAAATTTTATTAGGTGCCACAAAAATTCAAGTATTTAAGGGAACAACTATCGGTTTCAAACCGATTTGAGAACACTTAACAGACATAGCAATAAACCAATTTTGTTCTTTTTGTATTGATTAATAATTTAAAATGTATTAAGAGTCAAATTTTTGAAAACTAAATAATACAAGCAAATCTTTAGGATGGAAATATTAGTAGCATATTTACACTAAAATGTAAAATTAATAGTTTTGTAGAAAAATTGATATACGCAAAGACAGCGTGGAAAATGCATCATTAGAAATGCTGTTACTTGGTATTATATTGTTGACCAATTTTACCAAATCAAAAGACATCACCAAATACTATTAACCCATTCAGGATGAAAGGCACAATTAGGGTCAAAGGTTTCTTTCGCAAGTGTCACTCACAGGCCCGAGGGGTTTTTTTTATGTAGTCAAGCCTAAATCCATGGAAATACCGAAATATGAACACATTTCTTAATACTCTGTAGAGTATATAAACATCATATTCTTTATATATTTTGTATTTACTTATGCACACTACTTCTTGTTTAAACACATTTTTTTTACAAATTTTAGCTTACTATTTAGTGACCTTTAACAAAATACATTTGAAAACTAAATATGTTACTTAGAACAGAACAAGCATAATATATTATTTGTCACTATCAATACTCTCGGAGACTTTCAGAGTAAATTTTTGCATCCTTTCTGCTATTTTAAGCTCAGTTTAACATTTTTGACACTTAGATATTGCAACAGTAAAAAAAAGAAACAATTTGTGTATAAGATCTAATTATCCATTAAAAACTAGACTGCAAACCCAAACCAAATGCTCTAATAAAAATAAAACTTTCTTATGAGAAACAAATACCACATGCTCTTTTAAATAGCTAATGGATAACAACTTGGAAACATTCCTTTCCCATTATGTTCATAAATCAAAATCCACATGCATACGAGTAATATTTCTTTCATTTTAAGTGGAAGGTCAAATCTTATTAACATACAATGCCATCTATTGTTAAAAGAATAGAGATTTCAATTCCACTGGCATGTATATGTGCTGGCAGGGGGTGAACAGAAAAAAAATGTCACACATACATAATGGCAGGAAACTGGGAGCACTTCTTGCAGGCACTTATACCTCACAGTCATCCCGAAAGGGTTAATATTATTGAAAACACTATTGGCTGCATTTGGTGATGGTTAACACATTATAATACATAAACATCAAAATATCTGCAGCTGTAGATGCAACTTTAGCAGAAAATAATAGTACTTGCATACATTTTCAACCAGTTTCTCCAAATCAAAAAATATTGTCAAATGCTCTTAGCATCATTATCATTGTGTTTAAATGTGCGTCAGAAAGGCTTCCACTATTGGTTGCATATTGCAGCATTTGGCAAAGTTTTTTGATTAGACAAAATTGATCAATGGTATAATTGGAACTTATTGAAGATTTCTATCTCATATGATAATAATTAATCACTTGAATTTCCAAAGAGACACAACTGATAATTGCCACTTAGATGTTAAAAAATTTTTTAGAAACCATTCTCCCTTAAAATATTTAATCAGTCACTTCTACTGTCTTCTGCTCAAAAAGAATTTTTCAAATTACTTAGCAGTAAAGAAATGAAATTTAAATTTTCCAAAAGAATATTAGATACTTGCATATTATCGCAACTCTATAAAAGACTCGCCAAGTTGGCAATCCCGATTTCCCATGTGTCGTATCAGCTGAATTGGCGCATCCATGTGCTTCATTTCGTATAATGTCACGAATAGGTTACAATAATATGTAAGTACCCTTTGTTTCACATATTGTCACCAATAGGTTGCGATAATTCATAAGTACTGCATATTAATATAGAGCATGCACAATCAATTTAAATATCATATCGGTAACGTGTTTTTATTAAGATCATTTTAGTTTTAGCCAAGGTAACTTTATTATACAAGTACCATCTATTCAAGAATTGAATTTATAAACTGAGTTATTGAAGAGTTAAGCTATCGTTAAAAACGGTACTTGAGTAGATTAAACCATCAAACAATTTCCTCAAATTAAAAGACGTCACCAACAGCAGTAAACCATTCCCATAAATGTTCAAACATAATAAAGATGACAGCATTTGCTGATGTCTTTTTATTTGGCAAAATTTGTCAACAGCGTAATATGTAGGTGAGTAACCTTTTAAACTAATGCACCATGAAATTCTAACCAAAAGAAAAATAATGTCATTCCTAGAAGTATGAATAAATAATATTCAACCTAGTGGAATCAAAATTATTCTCTAAAAACATATAAATATTAATACTGATTATGAATATTCAAGTATATATATATATATATTCTTACTTCGAAGACTGCACTACAACAAATAAATAGTTAAATGCATGCATACAATTTTACACTTTTTGAAATAAATAAAAAAATTGGTTTACTGATTATAAGTGCTTGTTATTTTGCTTTAAGAATACAAAGGCAAAATAATCATTTCTAACCTACACAAAATAGGGAAAAATTAAAATTTCAATTGTTTCGAGATTGGATTATTAACTTAAAAGAAAATGAGTAACATGAAATAAAGATGCTAACATACTTGATTATTCCTTTTATTATGGGAATAAGGTTTTACACGAGGGCCGTAATCACCATTTGAACTATAAGACTGCTGACTACTGTTACTGTCCGAACTATATCTCAAATTGTTAAATGAACGTCTCATGGCTTGTTGATGAAGTGGAGAAGTATTTCTTGGGGAATTCCAGTTAGGAGATGAATTCCTCGGGGAATACATCTTTTGTGGTGAACTGAAAGGAGAATAGCCATCTCCAGATGCATTTCCAAATGAGTAATTCCCTGAAGATGCATGTCGCGGTGAAAATTCTCCTTGAGAAGTATTTCTAGCTGAATATGATCCTGGATATTGATTTCCTGGTGAAAATCTCCCTGGTGATAAATTCATTGGAGAATACAATCCAAGTGGCATCTGACCAGAATGCAGTCCAAGTGGGATGTTCGATGAATTCATTGGTGAAGAATACATCCTATTAGCACCTCTTTGAGGAAATCCACTTCCTGGTGATGAATACATACTTCACAGCTTGTTATGATATGAAGAAACAGCACAAATAACCAAAATTCAATTCAAATTTAAATAATTTTTCGTATTTTTAACAATGAATGCTATACCTAACCATTTTAAAAACACTATGTAGTACACAGTTATAAATGCAGTTAAAAGACATTTTAGAGTCGAATTGGATTTTTTCTAAGCTAGGAAAATTGAAATATTTTTAAGAAATTGAAATAATTATTCCTTAAATCTCTGGTATTTCTCTAACAATTTGTTTTAGAACTACAGGGATTGATCAACCTCTAAATAAAATAAGTGCCTACTTAGGAGCATCAAGAAAAGGGGGGCCACCCATAAATTGCCCATAGTAACTTTTTTTAAAAGCATATTTCTTCATATCCATAGTAAAATTTAAGTTATTTTCTTGTGTGTATTTTATTTTAAAATGTTTTCAATAACCTTTAATTTTAAAAATATTGCTTTCTAGTTGTGGCGTTTATTGAGAATTAGTGAAAATATTAGAAATATTTCTGCAGCAGTACACCCAGTTTATCGACACATGGACATACACATTTAAAAATGCAGCAGAACGTCATTTATCCGAATCAGTAGGGACCGGACACTGTTTGGATACGCGATTGCTTGGATAACTGAATGCGATCTATAAAGTATATGAAACCAGACACTATACGAATATTGAAAATCATCACATGTGGGAAACGTACCTGAAGAAAAAACAAAATAGGTGCAAAATGTCACAATTTTACCTTTATTGTGGAAAATAATCATTTTTTCTTCGCTGTATCATTGTACTCCTTCGTTTATTTGCTGCAAGATCTCTTATTCTCTTGAGCAGCAGTAGTTGAGTAGGACAGCACTCTGATTGTTGTTCGTACCATAGCTGTCTCTAAAGCAGAAAACGCGTCAGCATTTGATGAACCCTTACTACTTTTTTGTTGTTGTTATCCTCGTCTTCCTCCATTTTATCGTCGACAGGATCGGATTCTTCTTGCACAGAAGTCACAATCTCGTTGTCATTTAACATTTGAAATCCAGTCTTCTGCATCACATGCCATCTACGTCTTCATCGTATTCTTAAAATCCTGGGATCGATTGGACAAAGTCGGTAATCTCCTCCCTGTGATCGTTATTGAAGTCTTTTTTTGCTTTCTAAATCTGTTCGAAAACGTATTCATATACAGTACATGTAGTTAAAAAAAACTGGTTTGGATATTTGACGCTCCAGATAATAAACGTTCGGATAGATGACGTTCTACTGTAATTCCTGGTAACGTTATTTATTTACATTCTCTATCTCTCTCTCTCTCTCTCTCATGAGTTGATGAATTGAATTTTTACCATTCACAAATACATATGGAATGCTATTGAAATTATGAGTACAGTGAACCCCGTTTAAACTGTTATAATACAGTTTCTCTTTAATTAGATTTGTAAATCTCGTGCAACCTGACTTTTTAGAGCACAATTTAACTTATAGCTTGAACCATGATACATTCCCGTGAACATGCTTGAATTTTTTAAAAACGAAATTAAAAATTAAAGAAATTCTGGAGCAACACGAATTTTTACAGAAAAACAGCAGCACTGATACGGGAAATCTAGTGCTGTAGTTGATAATCGCAACAGAAAAATATTTGAGATTTCTTTCTAATTACCATCATGCATATCGTTCAACGTATTATTGATGTTTTTACTTTCAGCATATTACTATTTTACAATATTTTACAAAACGTACATAGAATATCTCATCGGAAATTTCTCATTAGTGTTAGTATATATTATAAAATTACTCAGAAAAATCTAGAAATTCATTCAAATTTTAAAAACATTTTGTTCACATAGAGTTCAACTTTTAAATTTATGTTTTTCTTTGTGTTTAATATATATATGATGATTTGAGATACAAGAATTTGTCGATAACAAATTTTAATAAATATATTATTTTAACTATAAAAATCTATCATTGTGTTTCTTTGATTTTTAGAGCCTCGCTCCTTTTTCGCACTCTTTCTTTCTCATAATAGGGTGTATCGTTCGCAAATCGGATGCAATATTTACTCAGTAAGTTTCCCAATTACTTCCACTTTTTAACTCAAAATGAGTAAACCTAATTATTTTATCTTTTCATATGTGCTGCATTTGTAACCACTCAAAGGTTGTCGTACAGCGCATACATATATAAAATTTAATGCATTCAACTGATAAAAAAACCCAAGGAATAATTATATTCGTGTTACGCTCTTTATTTATCATGGAAGCTTTTTCATACCTAACAGCAAGAACAAACAGGGACTGGACACCTATGTCCCCTAGACAGGTCCATTAGCTGTCATTTCATCTTCTCACCTTGAGTTTATTACATCAGAGTCAAAAAAATAATACACACAAACTATCTAGTTAAAAAACGTAGGAGTTCAACAATATAGTTTCGGAGATCTCGTGATGAATAAATGAACGAATGAGTGAGTCACTCTTTGGCTTTTACGTACATAAATTTTTCAGCAGGAAAAGTGACGCACCAAGAAAGGTTTTTTCGAGTTGGCCGAAATTGCGTTTGCACGTACCTTACGCTGTAATATGATATTTGACTTTTGGCGACCAGTGATTAACTTAGTGGTGCATCCAGATGGTGTGTAAAAAAAAGAGGACGTTCTAATGCTAAGACATAACTTCCATGCTAATGTGATTCCGTCGTTTTACGTGTACTGTACCTATACCTCTAGTAAGATTTATGAACCTTATAAGCAGATGGCACCATTTGGGAGAGGACCTACTATGAGATTTAAGGAAGAAGGGGGTCAAATAGCAAGTATGCTATTGATCACGTTTTTCTGTTAGATCACAGAACGATTATACCATTCGACGATACTGGAAGTAATAGGTAAACCATGGCTATGGAGAGCGTCAAAAAGTAGTGGTCGACCAAAAATGATGACAGAATGCGAGTGATCGTCCGATCGGTGTTCACAGTCCGTAATGCGTGTTTATTAAGATACGATGCGTAATCGGACACCAGAAACTGCAATGACTATCAATAGGCGATTTAGTGAACGGAGGCCAAGGTCACGGAGGTCATATTGCGTCAGCTGTTCCTCAACGTTGTAAATGACCAAGAGCGTTTGCAGTGGTGCCGGGTGATGCATTCACCTTGGATGCTCGCAGACAGCAATGGAAATGCTTTCAGCTATGAGTCCCAATTCAGAAGGAGTCTTGTTGACCAACAAATGCGTATTTAAGGATGTTCAGGACTGAAATGGTACATACCCTCCAACCCAACCCGACAACCACGAGCTATTGCAAGGGGTGCAATTTCAATTTCATTTGATAGCTGAACTCGTTTCGATTACAACAGTGATACCCTTAAGGCACGGGGAAACATTATACTTCCGGTAGCGTGGCCCTTCCTTTCTCGAACTTCTGAGTTTACATTTCAACAGGATAATATCCAGCCATACACTGCATACCTTTCTACTGTTTGAATACATTCTTCTCCAGCAAAGCCGGCGTAATCTCCAAATTTCTCTCCGATATAGCACGTTTGAATTTTAATGAGGAGGTGCCTCCTACCATCGTTGGATCACGTCGATCTAACTCGTTAATTGGAATGTACAGTGCGGCCACAATTAAACTGCAAGTGTTCAAGGGGTGCTGGAGGGAAAACCACTGGGAGAACTCCAGTGAAATTTGGTATCTACACGTTTTATAATATGAGCAAATCAAATATGCAAAAAAAAGAGAGAAATTTTCTCCAGATAGATGGCGCTGTACCGTATTTGCACGCTAACCAGTGGCATATACAACTTCCAAAACCGATAGACAGAGCATAATGACATTCTAAGAGGCATATAAACAATATACAGAATCACTTACAGTTTATCAAAATTTCACACAGTTCACTTCAGTAATTAAATTTTTACAGTATCATGTAGTCAAAAATTAACTTAAATCACAAATTAAACAATCCATAAAAACGCTTTGGAAAACAATTAAACCATTATTTACTCAATGAAATTATCACATGATGGGCTCAATATGTGAACCGCCAGATGCAACCACATGCTGAAAACGTAAAACAGCATGGTCCACCGATGCTCTTAAAATCTCTGTTGTAACACACCTCACGTGTCTCGTTATGCTAGATTTCAATTCAGCAACAGAAGCATGTTGTTATCTATAAGCCATATCTGTCAGATGTACTCACAGATAAAAATCGTAAGGATTAAGGCCCGGTGAATGTGGGGTTCAGGCGTTTCCGAAACCTCTGCTTATGACTCGGTCCGCACCAAAAATATAACAATTTTTTAACAGGTTTAGCGATGTGAAGGGGTGCCCCGTCCTGTATAAATACCATGGTTTCTAAACAATGTCTCTCTTGCAATGCTGGAATCAATTGTTCTCCCAACATCGCTAGTAATGTGGTCTTGTTTTTATACTATTCGATGGGCTTAAAATGTACATGTATGCCGTCTATAAGCATTGAAACATGGCACAGCGCCATCTATCGGGTGAAAATGGCGGTTTGGTTTTTTTGCACATTAGACTTGCGCATGTTTTGAAACGTGTAGATACCAAATTTCACTGGAATATTCCTGGTAGTTTTCTCTCCAGCACCTCTTGAACACTTGAAGTTTAATTATGGCCACCCTGTATATGGCAAGAAATCAGGCAGGAGGACGCCCATCGTTCCTGCAAGTTGAGATACAGTTGGATAACAGCATTGTTATCAGTGTAATAAAATTGATCCATAATTTTTTTGAAAAAATGCAAATAAGAAATTTTTTTCCTCTTTTTTTCATTTTTAAAGAAGGGCTGTATACTCGGACATATTTATTTAAGCTTTCTAAATGGTCCCACTAAATGACGTAAAAATTAAATTTGTTCTTTATATCTTGCTGCACAAATTTTGCATTTTTACAAAAACTGATTATTCATAATTTCTCAAAAGGTAGTAGAAAAATGCAATATCATAGAAGGAAGTTGTAATATCACAGAAAGAAGTTGTAATATCACAGAAAGAAGTTGTAATATCATAGTTCTTTTGTATCATTTACTCAACATATTTTAAAAAATTTATAAGTGTGACTAGAATTCGTAGGTTCTTTCTCTTCAAATGAAAAATTCATCAGTCATCCAGGTACAATAAAGTCACTACTTCTTTAATGGCTAGAGAGTTTTATTCCAAAGACAGCCACACACAACACAAAAGAAAAACTAACTATATACATTTAACTTTAAGTTGTTAACACCATTTTGTTTCTATTCTCGCCAACGTAATCACTATCCCGCTCATTCCACCATCTTGTCTCGCTCCGCATGTTGTTGACTTTCGCCATCTTGCTGACTTCCTTCCTCCACCTCTCTGTTTTTCCTCTCCCCTCTTCCTCGATGGCCGCGCCACCTATAAAGATTTTTAAACTTCTGGGCGAATATTACACAGTGTGCATATAATCTTTTAATTTGAATTAACACGAGCTTCATCGATTGGAATTCCAATTTCACTAAAGCCTGTTATAATTGGGAGAAGAAAGATGATTAGTAATTTTTTTATTAGTTCAATGTACTATTTTCGGAAGATATTCTTATGGACAAAAGAAAAAAACGTTAAAACCGAATTCATTTAATAAGCTTCATTTAGAAGTATTTTTATAATATTTTTATTATAGTATGGTATTATTAAATTACGAGTGAAGAAATAAAGATTTGCCGAGATAAAGTTTTGTAACTATATATTTTCTGTTTCCTTTATTTAAATATTGTTACGTAGATTCGGATTCGAGGATTTTATGCAAAACAATCACAAAGAAAGTAAACAGTTCCTTAAGAGTGATGTGAATTTATTATCGAAAATTTAATCCTTTAAATACAGGATTCAACAGCAATATTCACAGGGTAAATATCCTTAAGTCTTCACACCTTCAACAGCAATCAAACACAATAAACAGGGTTTAAAAATACACGTAAGTAAGGATTATTCACAAACACAGCCGAGCTCTCTAATCACTCTAGTCAAAACAATCCTCACTACTCCCTGACTTAATCAAGACTTCTCGCCGTACCGGCGAGCATCCTTTTTATATGCGTGACAGAAACTTCTAGAAATATAACCGCTCGTGTCATTGAACGTGACACTAGTGGAGAGATCTACTACTTTCTAGAAGATTTCAGAGGGTTCCGAACACACCAACATGGTCGCCAAAAATGATGCCAACTTGACTCTACCGCCAAGATTTCGCCAAGTTCTCATTAATCGCCATTATAACGTAAGGGGCGGCATTGCTTGTGAATAGTACAATTTTAACATGAAATAAATATAACATAGAGTAATATAAATGCATTAAACACTCAAATACAAATTATTTACACTATTTACACAAAATTCGTAACAATATGTTATTGAAAATTTGCTTTCAATAAGTTTTTTCTAAGTCAAATAATGTTCACTTTCTCCTCTCTTCTAAGTACACCTTGTCATTTCTGATGCGTTTTTATGTATTTCGCACGCAATTATTAACAGAAATTCTGGTTTCAATTACGGATAGAAGTATGCATTCTATTGGAAGCAAAAAAAAAAATTATGAAATTGAAGTATGCCCTCTTGTAGCAGAGAATACGTTTATTTGCCTCATAATTTAATTAGTTTAATTTGAAAATACTCAAAGTTTGCCAGTGTAGACATTAATTTAAAATATCTTCTGCAAATATATA
>BMAU01006497.1:0-18237 GCA_019973935.1 Trichonephila clavipes | reverse complement strand
TGTAAATTGAAAAAAGTACATTCAAGCTAGATTCGGTAGCTATAGGAGTATCGAGTTGAGACGAAAACTGACTGGAATTGTACGAGGAAAAGCATTTTACATGTTTGCGCAGACGTTCGACAGGTTGCCCAGACTCACGCAAACGTACCCTATAATGCCAGATGTGATGGATATGATAAGAGAGCAACATAGACTAGACTATTTTTCTAATGACATTTGTACTTTGAGAAATGAATGCTGAAGGAAATAAATCTTTAATTAAATGTATCATTTTGCGATCTGTTCAATTTTAAAAATTAGAGAAAGAAAAAAATAACATAATAATAAGTATTAATATATATATTTTTAAGTAATTTTCTTAAAATATATATATATATTTTGGGTAATTTCTTAATATATATATATATATATATATATATATATTAAGTAATTTTCTTAATATATATATATATATATATATTATTTCAAAAGTTATATACACAAAATTTAATATACTTATCGTATTAATTTGTACGGTTTATAATTAAGATCGTATTGTAACTTTAGCGTCTCTCTCAAAGTGCATTTTTATTGCAGTAAATACATTATTGTTGTACAGGGAGGGGGCGACAAAACTATGATTGATAATTGAGTCGCCAGTATTGAAGTTTGAGAAACACTGCTCTGGGCACTACATTCACAAACATGGATGTCTTCTCTCCAGTATTGAAACCCAGGCCCTCACGACACATCAGCAACATCAATTACCACTATACCGGATGGGAGGCAAATAACACTGAATTGATAACGAAATAAAATAGGTAACGCTTTTTATGACATAATATACGGTTTTGTAGAATTTTATTAAGATATATTTGATAGGTTGATTTTTTTTGTGAACGCATCTGAACTCATAAAATAATACTGGGAAAATTGTTTAATTTTCACTTATGCTCCAAGGAAATATGAAACTCACATTGCGGTCAGATTCAGCCCCGACTCTACGAGTTAAAACATGCGACAATTGCTTTTGTCACGTGAAAATCATTAATGGATCTCTTTGCCGTACCTTTCATATGGAACGAATGCTCGACAAGAGATATTAAATCAGCGACATAATAGGGGAAATAAGAAATGCAAACATGTGTGAAGAATAAAAGTAAGAAAATGAAAATTTAATAAATTTATTAGGAACCGTTGAAGTAAATTTCGATAGACAGCAGTAAGATAAATTTTGGACCATAATCATAATTTCAAATAATCAAACTATATTTTGGTGCAGAACATTTTTATATCTCTGTGGTTTGTTTACTTAAAAGTATAAGTATATTGTAATTCTAACATTTTTAATTACCAGTGGGTTATTTTAAAGCCTAGTACAAATCTAAAGTATACATACATACACATACACATACACACACACACACACATATATATATATATATATGTAAGAGGATAATTAAATTAGATAAAAGATTAAATTCCTTATCTAGCACATAACTCATATTTTTCATTTGATCCTCAAGTACAAAACTAATCACCCATTTATTTCTTCCGACATATGACCAAAGCCAATAAACATGTCTAATTCCAGATCGTTACAATTAATAGCCCTATATGTCAGCATTAACTTTCAAGTACAAGCATAAAACCAGCGATACTTGCCGTATCTGTGTTTTAAGTATTAACCCACTTAAAACACCTCGTGACGTACTCTTTCTCTCTGCTGATCTTAGCGTCAGAACAGATGTTGAAATTATTGAATAAAGTTCCTTTTTAAAATTAAGTCGGATTCTGATTCACAACATGTCATATATATATATAGATTTGTAAACAATATACAAATAAGAAAATTCTTTTTAAAGATAAAGTGGATTTTTACTTTAAAACATACTTATTATAAAGGGTGTTTTTTAGAGGTATAGTATTTTAAATTGCAATGAAACAACGATGTATTATTCGATTGACATGAATTTTTTTTATTCGAAAGATAATCTTGTGGCATTACATTTTAAATATGATTTCTGGCATATGACTGCCACCGCTGGCTCGGATGTAGTCCAATCTGGACATCCAATTTTCGATGACTTTTTCCAACATTTGTGGCCGTATATCGGCAATAACACGGCGAATGTTGTCTTCCAAATGGTCAAGCGTTTGTGGCTTATCCACATAGACCAATGATTTTACATAGTCCCACAGAAAATAGTCTAGCGGTGTTAAATCACACAAGATCTTGAAGGCCAATTCACAGGTCCAAAACGTGAAATTAGGCGGTCACCCAACGTGTCTTTCAATAAATTGTGGCACGAGCTGTGTGACATGTTGCGCCGTCTTGTTGGAACCACAGCTCCTGGACATCATGATTGTTCAATTCAGGAATGAAAAAGTAATCATGGCTGTATACCGATCATCATTGACTGTAACGTTGTGGTCTTCATCGTTTTTGAAGAAGTATGGACCAATGATTCCACCAGCCCATAAAGCGCACCAAACAGTCAGTTTTTCCGGATGTAACGGGGTTTTGACATACACTTGTGGATTAGCTTCACTCCAAATGCGACAGTTTTGTTTGTTGACGTAGCTATTCAAACAGAAGTGCGCTTCATCGCTAAACAAAATTCGCTTATTAAAATCGGGAACAACGGCAATCTTGTTTTGGGCCCGTTCGACGAATCTACGCCTTGCTTGATGATCGTTTTGATGAATTACCAAACCAAACTGAGAATAAATCACTTGACAGCTGTTAAATCGGTCACCATCTTGGAAAGTAATGCCAACTTAAACTTCTATACCTGAAAAAACCCCTCTATATAATATTAAATAATATGTTATACCATTTTGTAATTTCCATCGTTTTATTTTGTTAAAAAGCTTTTTCGTGATCTTTAACAAACTAATGTGTTTCTTTTCCTTTTTTTAAATGATAGTTAAATTTGAACGTGTATTCCACGCATTTAATATATGAAAATTGAAGAAAAGACAAATAGATTTCCTCACATTATTTCTACTGAAGGATTCACTTACATTCCCATGAATATGGTCGCTAATTATATTTTCATCAAAATAAAAAGGTTTTTAATAGAGACCATTAATATTTGATATTCTACGAATTTTGTCTTATTTTAAATATTTGATACTCGAACATGTATCATTTTTTAAGAAGAAACTATTCATTTTTGCATTCGTTTTTACTTAAGTTATCCGACTACGTTCGGAAACGTGATTTTAAAAAAGCGCATAAATGAATAATTTTCAGGATATTTAGTGCCGCACATGCATAAAATTTTTTGTAGAATACTTTGACAGAAAAATTTATTTAAATGTAATATTTTGGCTAAAAATTAACTCAGAATAATATTTTTTCCTAATGTCCTCCTTTTGTGAAAAATGCTTCTATTATAAGAATAATTTACCTGCATATAGCTGAGACCTCTCTACAGAGGCTCAATTAGAAGTTTGGGAAAATTCACATTATTTTCAGAGTTACCACCCATTGAAATAATTATTGGTGTTTCTTAAAATTGCTCCCTTCTGTTGTCGTAAAATATGAATAAACCCACTTCTAAGTTATATATTTCAAAATTTCTAGTTGAGCCTCTGAACGGGAGTCTGAGCTATATACAGGCAGAACATTATTCTAATAGAAGTATTTTTCACAAAAAGAGAACAGTTGGAAAATAGATTATTTTAAGTTAACTTTTTGCTAAAATATTGTATTGAAATAAATTTTTTTTTTGTCAAAATGTCCTTAAAACAATTTTATGCATATATAATAATCTAAGTGACTCTAAATAACAAGAAAATTATTCATTTATGCGCTTTGCAAAATAACGGTTTCCAACGTAGTCGGATACCTTAACATGAAACCTGTCTATTTACAGATGATGTGTTAAACATAATTTTAATATTGTAGCATAAAATTGCATTTAATGACAACACTTCATCTAAAAGGATATGTTCGGAGTTTTTGAATATTCTCTCGATAATACTTAAAAAGAAACATTGATGAAAATAGGCACATGTTCTGATTAACTAGAACAGCTCTATCAGTAAATTCTATCAGTAGGACATTTCCCTACATACTTTAATCTTTAATATATTTAGAAAACTCTTTTTGTTGTGTTAAATACGTCTAGACAAATTATTTTCATATTATTTATGTATTTCCTATTATTAAATTGTTGCATTTTTAATTACATTTAGAACCAAGTAAATATTATTATAGCTACTGTATAACAAATTATTTTATTTATTATATATTTTCCATGACATAAAGAATATGTCAATTATCCATATCAATTTATTCTGAGATTAAATATTTACTATAATGATTCTTTTCTAGAAGTAAACATAGATAAAAAAAAATTCAAAACTGAATTAATTATTCGTAACATATTAATGTTATTAATTATATTATTTTATATAGGTTTTTTACATTTGTAAAAATATTTGGGAATGTGTTTAACATTTCCAGTTTTTAAAACTCAATTCTTTGCGTTATAATTTGTAATAATTATTTTTTACACAGAGAATTCTCAAAACCTCCAGGGTATTTTATGGGAGCTCGAAAAATAAGAAATAAAACACGAACAGCGAATAAGTTATTTTCTTTTTGTCACAAACGTCCATTTTCATTTCTTTTTTAAAAGTAATTGATTCTGATATGCAAATTGTGTCAATAAGTTAGACCTTGCTATTGTAAATTATTTTTTTTACTAGAAAAAAATCCTATTTAGGAAAATCTTCAGCTTTAATGTTTGATTCATCATGATTCATCTGCCATTAAACAAACACAAAAAAACCATTATTCATGCAATTTTGCATTAAAGATGAATAAAAAGCATGAATATTTAAAAAGAAAATAGTACTCAGAAGAAGTATTGCGGAATACTATTTTAGTGCACCCCTTGTGATTAAAATGATTTGGTACTTAAGAAAGTGACGATAAGCTCGCTAAAAAGGCTAACAAAAATTCTTGCAAACTTATTGATTATAAATACTTTACTGGTGTGATAGATGTCCTCTCACATCCTTCAGTGTTCGAGAGTTAGAATGAAGACTGATCAAATTATCAATCATCAATTTTAAATATTAAGCAATTCATCACTAGTCACTGTTGAATAGCTTACTACACTCATGTCCATAAATTAAGGATAATGAAGTTCAGGCAAAGAAAGAGACAGAAGAAAAACAAATTTGACTTATTTGTAAAGTCTATTTATTAAACCAAAGGTAAAGAGAAAAAAAAAGATGCTATATGTTTGACATAATTAATAAATTTGCGATTTTTACTCCCTGGAGTAAATTTCAAAAAATAACCTATTTACACAAAATAGTATAACATGGTTAGTATGATGGTTAATACAAAGTATGTCTCCCGGACGATTACAAAAGTTAGAATATATATATATATATATATATATATACTAGCTGGAACACCCGTTCTTCGTACGGGTGAACTTAAAAGTTAAACAACACAGATTGAAGGATAAAGAGGTTTTTAATGAGTTAATTTTACGTGAATTGCAAATTAAACAAAAAAAAAAGCTTTTTGCATATCTCAGCTAAAAAAAACACCTTTGTTCAATTTGAAGTATGTAAATCTAATAGCTGATAAAAAAGGATTTTTTTTTGTTCATAATTCCCCGTAACACTTTTGAGGGTCGATTTTTGAAAATAACTCCCTAAGATGATCTCTGCTCAGCAAAAGTAACACATTGTTAAGCGTGTTGCGTAATGAACGCTTAAAATAGAGTAACTAATTTATATCTAAAAGTGTAATACATTAATATTACTTTCTGTTGTTTTTATTTTATGTTAAAATTGTAATATTCGCAAGCAACGCCGTTTCTTAAATTATAATGGTTATAATGGAGATTCAATGAAAAACACAGAGAAATGATAACGATAGTCAAATTGGCAAATGTCTAGCTACTTTCATAGATCGAGCTTTATTAAAGCTTTGTAAGACCCGCCGTGTAGGGGATAGATGCACGTTAATGCTTTAAATACCGCATTTTGATTTACTGCAGTTTTTTTCATACAATATTTTTTTGGATCAATACATTGAAAATTAAGGGATATGCATAAACAAAATACTCTACGTTGTGAAATTTAACCCGTTAGAGCTCATAAATTATTTAAAGATATTCCACTGTCAAATGAATTTTATACACCTTTCACTTAAAATAAATAGTCAAATCGTTTTCTAAGGTCTTCATTAACACACAAAAGCACAAGACATTTTAATTCTGACGTAAACTATTTTTTCGGGACCAAAATAATAATATTTTCAATCCGCTGAAAACGCCGTCAGCTGAAAACGCATATCTGCTGCAAAACTGTTCGCCTTCCCCGCTAAAATATTCATCATAAGACCCGTGCTGCCATATATCTTGGAAGAGTGGATTTCAAAGGATATTCCTGCTAAGTATTGGTAGAATATTCCTTCTAAGTGGCGTGGTGTGGTAGTTAGGAGAAAGGGGTGCCAGCTCAGGTATCATCCACGTCACTTAACAATGGTTCAAAATTACGTGAAACATTATGTTGATGCAAAATTTAAAGTTGGAGATTTAGTCTTATATCAAAATTTCTCATACCCTAATTCAAGTAAACTTCAATCTCCTTATAATGGTCCTTTTAAAGTTGTCAGAAAACTCTCAAATGTTACTTATGAAATAGATAAACCAAATCAATATACAGGAAAATTAATAGATATTGTTCATTCTACAAGATTAAAACCATTTCATTCAAAATCCAATTTCCAATTATGCTAAGTTCTTATTTATATTTGTTATAGAGTTTGTTTTCTCAAACATTGGGGGGAAGAAGAAGTACATTGTAATTTTAAAAGAAGTGCATTGTAATTTTTAAAAAAAAAATAATAATAATAATAAAAGTTGTGTTTAAAATTTGAATTTAAGACTTGTTTACATTATGAAAATCAAAATTTAATGTAATTGAATTTGTATTGTATCTTTATTCATAATGAACACATTATTGAAGACTATTTAAAAAAAAAAAAAAATAACTGAATTATGGACTGTATGAAAACATTGTGATGAGGTCATTTTACGATACATTGTGTTATAATAATTTCATTGTGATTATTTGTGATAAGAGTATATTCTGAAAGTTAAAATATAGTATGTGATGTTATGAAGATTTTATTATGGTTGTATGTTTTTGAAATGAGTTGATTGAGTAGAGATTCTAATAATAAACAAAAGAACTGTGAGATAAACAATAATTGGATGATGAACATTGAACTATGATTTTCCAAGACAGGACTGTGTGAAACATTACATTACATTGATTGAACTTTTACCTGTACTTGATATATCTGAAATACCCTTATTTTTCTTTGTATTTTATATTTCTAGTGATATTTTGATATAATGTTGATGTTGTGTTTATTTTGATAAATTTCTGTGTTATAGTTATGTAATCTTTTCTTTTTGGGAGCTCCTAAACTCATTTTGCTATTACTTATTTTTTATCTATTCTTTGTATGTATTTACTTTACCATTATTCCTAAATTCATTTTGCTATTACTTATTTTATATCTCTTCTTTTTATGTATTTATACTTTACCATTATTCCTAAAATCATGTTATTTACTCTATACCTATTCTTCTATGTATTTATGTACTCATTATTCCAACATCCAATACAATTTTGAAGTACTTGTAACTTTTCAACATTTATCACTTTATTACAAAGTCTATCAAAGGTACAGGGGTGGAATCTTTTCGTGTGATTTCATTTAGTTTTCTATAATCGATACATAATCTTGATCTTTTCCCTTCATCCTTTTTGTATGCTAAAGTTACAGGGGCAGCATATGGGCTATGGGAGGGTCTAATAAAACCTGCTTTTAACAATTCTTCTATCTGTGTTTGTATTTCTTTAGATTCTTGTTGACTGTTTCTATAAGGGCGTAAACTTATAGGAAGGTCTGAAATTAAATGAATTCTTTGTGGCTCTAAATGGATACAACCTACATCATACTTATTTTGTGAAAATATGGTTTGAAATTTGTCAAGAAGTTGGGTTAAATTTCCCCATTGCTCACTAGTTTGTTTTGGTACTGTGTCCTCAACAACCATGGCTGGGTTAAACAATCTTTTCAGATCAGCTTCAGGGCTGTCTGATATTTGATCTAAACCTTTATTATTCTTAACGTTAATATCTTCATTATTTGCATTATAGTAGTTCATATTTTGATCATTATTAAGAGTTTTACAATATGTCCCATGATATGTTCTCAACTCACCAATACACTTATTTACATATTTAATATTACTTAAATTTTTACCACATTGAAAAATACACATGTTACGAATACTAATGTCAAGCTTAAATAAATGTAAATATTCAAGTCCTAAAATAATATAAGGCAATTCAGTATCAATTACAAACAAATCTATTTGCTTAGATATACATCCAATATTCATATAAACTTTAATTATACCTTTGGGATGAATAGTCCCACAAGTTTGATTTATTTTTACATTACTATTTTGTATAATTTTAATGTTTTTAATTGTTTAGCTAAATTTATTGGAATTAATGACACATTGCTTCCTGTGTCAATTAGAGTACAAAAAGTGCTTGGAACATACCATTGACTCAATAATTAGTTGTCATCCTTGCCTCTGGTTAGTTTCGTTTCTGGGCGAGTAAAGATTATGTCGATTCTGTTGTCTCCCACTGAATCTCATCATGTGCGATTGATGTGGCTGTCCATGATTTCCTCTTGACTGGAATCGATTCTGTGCATCAGTTCCTCTGTGTACACTACCGTATGCTTGATTCCATCGGGTATAACTTCCAGTATCTACCGGTTTTCGGTCTGCGCTGTCCGGTGTTACTGCGATTAATTGTCGCATGGTTGAGATCCATTCGCAGGGTGTCGAAATCTTCTTGATAACTAGGAACTTTTGAAATTCTAAAGGAATCGATAATGTCATATGCTCCACAATTGAACTGTCATCATAATTTAGTTTCTTCCCCAACGAAAGTTTTTCCGTAAAAAACGAAATTAATTCTTTAGTGTCGTTTAGTTTTAATTTGTGAAATTTTCGAATATCCTCTTGTTTCGTCGCATCGAACACCGTCATTAATAATTCTTTACTTGTTTGGTACGACTTTTCAAATAAATGGTTTTCGTACCAAAATTTAAGATAAACTCCCGTGAGATATCTAGGAATATTTTGCTTCTTCCATTGTTCGTCTTTTTGATATTCCAATCATTGTTGATCAAAACAGCTAAGAAAGCTTTTAAAACTACTAAACTTATTAAGATCAAATTCAGGAAAAAAGAAGGATTGATTCTCTTTGGATGTGTTGACTGGTGACTCCTGTCGGAAAGAGTCGTCCTCCATGGTAGTATCATTTTCAATGCAGTCGCTCGTTCGAAAAAAAAAATTGTTGAAGTTCATTCCATTGGTTTCCTCGCGTATTTTTCGGTACTTTAAATCATCCTGCCGGCTCTTGACAGGCCCCAGGCCTGCTGGTAAAATGAGGAGGGCGTCATCTTCACAATATTCCTTTATTACGCTTTCATCATATATAATCTAACATGGCGGACCTTTTGCCGCGCAACCGGGTGTTACCAAACACAACATATCAGCGAGGAGACACCAGCCAAGTCCTTCCTTAGTATGCGTTCGCCTTCGTCAGCGCTCGTTGCTCCTTTTAACAGGCTTGTTTACTCATAAATCCTTACGCGATGGTAAAGAGTTCGCTCTATTTTCATTTATTACTTCCTTAATTTTGAACCTAAACTTTTCAAACCTGACAAATTTCCCCCCTACGCTGAAGTCTGGCACAGCCAGATTGGCCAATTCTGACTGGCAAGTCCCCAGGGAAAAATATTATAATTCAATTATATCAAATTCCCCAAATGTAATAAAAATCTAGAAGATATAATAATTGTGTAAAAGAGTGGGCTGGTGAATCCTAACATGTGCAAAAAAATAGCAATAATGATTAACAAAGTATCAAAAATTTGGTATAAAACTTTGTGTTACATAGAATTGTTTTCTGAAAAATATCACACATCTAATACTTCCACTATGACTATAATAATAATGAGGTTAATAACAAACAACATAAGATAAAGATAATTCACACTAGACATTCAAAAATATAGTAGTACTAAACAACATAACATAAGATCAGGTGGAATTCTCACTAAATGTGCACCAATAGTAAACAATGTTAATAAAATGATAAATGTTGAAAAGTTACAAGTACTTCAAAATGGTATTGAATGTTGGAATAATGAGTACATAAATACATAGAAGAATAGGTATAGAGTAAATAACAAGATTTTAGGAATAATGGTAAAGTAAATACATAAAAAAGACATACATGGAGTAACTTACAGCAACATGATTTTAGGAATAATGGTAAAGTAAGTACATACAAAGAATAGATATAAAAAAAGTAATAGCAAAATGAGTTTAGGAATAATGGTAAAGTAAATACATAAAAAAAAGACATACATGGAGTAACTAACAGCAACATGATTTTAGGAGCTCCCAAAAAAGAAAAGATTACATCACTATAACACAGAAATTTACCAAAATAAACACAACATCAACATTATATCAAAATATCAATAGAAATATAAAATGCAAAGAAAAATAAAAGTATTTCAGATATATCAAGTACAGGTAAAAGTTCAATCAATGTAATGTAATGTTTCACAGTCCTGTCTTGGAAAAATCATAGTTCAATGTTCATCATCCAATTATTGTTTATCTCACAGTTCTTTTGTTTATTATTAGAATCTCTACTCAATCAACTTATTTCAAAAACATACAACCATAATAAAATCTTCATAACATCACATACTATATTTTAACTTTCAGAATATACTTATCACAATAAAATTATTACAACACAATGTATCGTAAAATGACCTCATCACAATGTTTTCATACAGTCCATAATTCAGTTATTATTTTTTTTAAAAAAATAGTCTTCAATAATGTGTTCATTATGAATAAAGATACAATACAAATTCAATTACATTAAATTTTGATTTTCATAATGTAAACAAGTCTTAATTCAAATTTTAGACACAACTTTTATTTTTTTTTTAAATAACAAAGCACTTCTTTTAAAATTACAATGTACTTCTTCCCCCCCCCAATACGTTTTAGAAAGCAAACTCTTTAACAAATATAAATAAGAATTTAGCATAATTGGAAATTGGATTTTGAATGAAATGGTTTTAATCTTGTAGAATGAACAATATCTGTTAATTTTCCTGTATATTGATTTGGTTTATCTATTTCATAAGTAACATTTGAGAGTTTCCTGACAACTTTAAAAGGACCATTATAAGGAGATTGAAGTTTACTTGAATTAGGGTATGAGAAATTTTGATATAAGACTAAATCTCCAACTTTAAATTTTGCATCAACATAATATTTATCATACCTTTGTTTATTTATCTTATGATGCTTAATTGTTCTGTTTACTGCAATTTGTCTAGCTTGTTGTATAGGTGGATAGTTTAATTTTACTTGATTAGGTAATGGCGAATCATATGGCAAATTTCCAAACATTAAATATGCAGGTGGAAAGCCAGTAACATCATGTGGCGAGTTATTGTATTCATATGTAACTTGTTCTAATAATTTTGTCCAAGGAGTTTTTGTAGTTGAATTGACTTTACATCTTAATTTTGCTACTAATGTCTGATTAACTCTTTCATTCTTTCCATTGCATTGTGGTCTATTTGCTGAAGTTAGTAATTGTCTAATATTATGATGTTTTAAGAATTTCTTAAATTTAGATGATATGAATGCAGCATTTCTATCACTTAAAAGTTGTTTTAGGCATTGAATTGAAAAAATTTGTTTTAAGCAATTTGTATAAGTTTCAGAAGTGACTCTTTTGGATGGAAATGTCCAAGCATATCTGGTAGCATGATCCAGAACAATATGCAGGTATTTCTTTTGTGAATTATGATAATTTAACTCATGCTAAATTTTTCTCTACGCTCGACTTAACAAGTGGTTATTGGCACATTAAAATTCATGAAAAAGACGCAGAGAAACTGGCTTTCACAACTAATTTTGGACTCTATGAATGGTTAAGACTTCCATTTGGCTGGAAAAATTCCCCAGCTGTTTTCCAAAGAACTATAAGACAAATTTTACAAAAATATCAGTTAACTTTTGCTTTAAACTATTTTGATGATATAATAATTTTCTCACAATCTTGGGAAGAGCATTTAACTCATTTAGATACAATATTTCAAATTTGTAAAAAAGAAAACATTAAACTTAAAAAATCAAAATGTCAGTTTACACAGGAAAAAATAAAATTTTTAGGATATGAAATAACACAAGGTCATTATTCCCAAAGTAATCCAAATATTGAAACAATAAGAAAATTAGCACCACCTAAAGATGTGAAGAAAGAACTCCAAAGATTCCTTGGTTCCATCAATGTTTATCAAAAATTTATTAAAGATTATGCAAAACTTAGAGTACCATTAAATAAATTACTTAAAAAAGATGCAATTTGGAATTGGTCACATGAATGTCAAGAAGCTTATCAAAAGTTAAAGAATTGTTTAATCTCAAAACCTATACTTAAATTATGCAACTCACAATATCCATGTCATGTATTTTGTGACGCAAGTCAGGAATCAATAGGTGTAGTCTTGAAACAACAACACCCAGATGGAACACTTTACCCCATAGCTTATCACTCGAGACAATTACTTAAACATGAAAAAAAATTATACAATTTCAGAAAAGAGTGTTTAGCAATTATAGATGCCTTAGATAAATTCCACTGTTACCTACATGGATCCAAATTCACAATACATACTGATCATGCTGCTTTGCAATGGCTTAAAAGTGTAAAACATTTAACTGGACGTTTATTTCGGTGGAGTTTAAAACTTTCTCAGTATGAATATTCGATAGTTTATATAAAAGGTAAATTAAATGTTGAAGCAGACATGTTGTCGAGGAACCCTGTATGCCATTATATATCACCCATTTGTCATTTTTTAAATACTGATGAAATTATTAAATACCAAAATTCAGAAAACATTAATGATCCAAAATATATAAAAATTAATGATGTATTAACAGTTAAGAAAAAAGAATTTAATTAAAATTGTAGTACCGTTATCTTTGAGAGAAAAATTAATTACAACTGCACATGAACAATTTGGTCACCCAGGTGTAAAAAAAAGATGTTAAAATTAATTTCCCCAATTTACTACTGGAAAGACATTATATTAGACATTTCAAATTTTGTTAAATGTTGTGAAACATGTCAATTGAATAAAAAGTCTACACAAAAAAAGTATGGATTATTGCAAGAAGTTCCTGTAGCAGAAGAACCATTTGAAATGATTTCACTAGACACTGTATTAGGATTTAATTATCATAATTCACAAAAGAAATACCTGCATATTGTTCTGGATCATGCTACCAGATATGCTTGGACATTTCCATCCAAAAGTGTCACTTCTGAAACTTATACAAATTGCTTAAAACAAATTTTTTCAATTCAATGCCCAAAACAACTTTTAAGTGATAGAAATGCTGCATTCATATCATCTAAATTTAAGAAATTCTTAAAACATCATAATATTAGACAATTACTAACTTCAGCAAATAGACCACAATGCAATGGAAAGAATGAAAGAGTTAATCAGACATTAGTAGCAAAATTAAGATGTAAAGTCAATTCAAATACAAAAACTCCTTGGACAAAATTATTAGAACAAGTTACATATGAATACAATAACTCGCCACATGATGTTACTGGCTTTCCACCTGCATATTTAATGTTTGGAACTTTGCCATATGATTCGCCATTACCTAATCAAGTAAATTTAAACTATCCACCTATACAACAAGCTAGACAAATTGCAGTAAACAGAACAATTAAGCATCATAAGATAAATAAACAAAGGTATGATAAACATTATGTTGATGCAAAATTTAAAGTTGGAGATTTAGTCTTATATCAAAATTTCTCATACCCTAATTCAAGTAAACTTCAATCTCCTTATAATGGTCCTTTTAAAGTTGTCAGAAAACTCTCAAATGTTACTTATGAAATAGATAAACCAAATCAATATACAGGAAAATTAACAGATATTGTTCATTCTACAAGATTAAAACCATTTCATTCAAAATCCAATTTCCAATTATGCTAAATTCTTATTTATATTTGTTATAGAGTTTGTTTTCTCAAACATTGGGGAGGGGAAGAAGAAGTACATTGTAATTTTAAAAGAAGTGCATTGTAATTTTTTAAAAAAATAATAATAATAATAATAAAAGTTGTGTTTAAAATTTGAATTTAAGACTTGTTTACATTATGAAAATCAAAATTTAATGTAATTGAATTTGTATTGTATCTTTATTCATAATGAACACATTATTGAAGACTATTTAAAAAAAAATAACCGAATTATGGACTGTATGAAAACATTGTGATGAGGTCATTTTACGATACATTGTGTTATAATAATTTCATTGTGATTATTTGTGATAAGAGTATATTCTGAAAGTTAAAATATAGTATGTGATGTTATGAAGATTTTATTATGGTTGTATGTTTTTGAAATGAGTTGATTGAGTAGAGATTCTAATAATAAACAAAAGAACTGTGAGATAAACAATAATTGGATGATGAACATTGAACTATGATTTTCCAAGACAGGACTGTGTGAAACATTACATTACATTGATTGAACTTTTACCTGTACTTGATATATCTGAAATACCCTTATTTTTCTTTGTATTTTATATTTCTAGTGATATTTTGATATAATGTTGATGTTGTGTTTATTTTGATAAATTTCTGTGTTATAGTTATGTAATCTTTTCTTTTTGGGAGCTCCTAAACTCATTTTGCTATTACTTATTTTATATCTATTCTTTGTATGTATTTACTTTACCATTATTCCTAAACTCATTTTGCTATTACTTATTTTACATCTCTTCTTTTTATGTATTTATACTTTACCATTATTCCTAAAATCATGTTATTTACTCTATACCTATTCTTCTATGTATTTATGTACTCATTATTCCAACATCCAATACAATTTTGAAGTACTTGTAACTTTTCAACATTTATCACTTTTTTAACATTGTTTACTATTGGTGCACATTTAGTGAGAATTTCACTTGATCTTATGTTATGTTGTTTAGCACTACTATATTTTTGAATGTCTAATGTGAATTATCTTTATCTTATGTTGTTTTTCTTAACCTCATTATTATTATAGTCATAGTGTGGATGTATTAGATGTGTGATATTTTTCAGAAAACAATTCTATGTAACACAAAGTTTTATACCAAATTTTTTGATACTTTGTTATTCATTATTGCTATTTTTTTTTTGTTCATGTTAGGATTCACCAGCCCACTCTTTTACACAATTTTTATATCTTCTAGATTTTTATTTCATTTGGGGAATTTGATATAATTTAAATATAATATTTTTCCTGGGGACTTGCCAGTCAGAATTGGCCAATCTGGCTGTGCCAGACTTCAGCGGAGGGGAAATTTGTCAGGTTTGAAAAGTTTAGGTTCAAAAATTAAGGAAGTAATAAATGAATATAGAGCGAACTCTTTACCATCGCGTAAGGATTTATGAGTAAACAAGCCTGTTAAAAGGAGCAACGAGCGCTGACGAAGGCGAACGCATACTAGGAAGGACTTGGCTGGTGTCTCCTCGCTGCGATGTTGTATTTGGTAACACCCGGTTGCGCGGCAAAAGGTCCGCCATATTAGATTATATATGATGAAAGCGTAATAAAGGAATATTGTGAAGATGATGCCCTCTTCATTTTACCAGCAGGCCTGGGGCCTGTCATATATATATATATATATATATATATATATATATATATATATATATATATATATATATACTATTTAATTTATTTCATTAAATCCATTTTAAATAAAACCCGGTTCTACTCTCCTATGTGCGCCACATTATAGCTTAAGTTCAAACATTAGATCTTTTAAGACAAATAAACAGTACGCTAAATCAAAAGGCATTCTTTAAATAATCATTAATTTATTACTATAAGATTGAAATTAAGTTAAAGCATATAGAGACACATAACAAGATTTCACTTAACTGATAGAGGGTCGAGGGAGAGGAGTCATGGCGCTGCCTGGAGTCCACTAATTGGAAGGGACGTGTCAGACCAAGAGGGTGTGAGAAAGTGCGTCGGAGAGAGAGCGTCTAATCAGGGTGCATCTCGTTTTTATTTGGCGGCAATTTGCTCATGTGTTCTGGAGCGGATTCTTTACAGTAACTGAATCATTATCTCTCATTGGTTTAGAGTCAGCGGAAGGATATCCTCTCACGGTCAATGACATCCCCAAGCGCGGGAAATTCTAAAGACACCCCGATACCATGATATATTTATAGGTGCGGTGCCCTTTTCTAGGCGTGGGAACATGTCACCCTATTGTGTGGGGTAAGAGAGAGACATTCCAAATTCCTTTCTGTTGTAAACAACAACAGGGCAGATGTAAAAATTACAGTTGTATTTTTAGGGACCGGCGACCTCCCATCACTCCTCCTCTCTTTCAGATTAAAAAAACTATAAATAAAGGAACACAAAAATTTCAGTGAAGTAAATGTAAATACAAAATACAATAAAATTCATTGAGGAAAATGTCCATATCAAAGTCCACAAAAAAAAAATTTGAGATTTCAGTTAAAAGTTCAAACAGACTCGTCTTCCATTCGACCGGCACTTCACGGACTCCCGATTCACAGACTCCTGGTTCACAAACGGCTGTCCACGTCTTGATGGGAGAGAAAAAGAAAAAAATGTCTGGAGCGTCGTAATCTTGTTGAAGTCTTGTAGTAGTGTGAAGATGTCCGTGGCTCGTCCTTGATGCATGCAGTTCCATCAGCACATCCACATCTCTAATGAAATCTGCTAAACTGCAAAATTAAAAAAAAACTTCGTCTCCCAGGGAAACCATATTAGTAATGAAGCCACAATTATTAAAAAAAATAAAACTTGGCCCTTTGTGACCGCCGTCGAAGACTCCAAGCACCAACCTTCCACTCCTCTTATCTGTCATAACATAAAATAAGAATTTTAAAAAAAATTATAAGCAATTTCCAAAGTTCCTACCCAATTCCGTGAGGGAAAAACAAATTAACTATCAACAACTACAATGACGTTCATGTAGGAAGAGGAGAAAAAAAATTCACTGAATGGATCACCCAAACAATTTACAAAAACATCAGACACAGAATGACAAATAGATATAATTAAACAATCACAAAGAATCGTGTGCCACTAAATAATAAAAAAAAAAAAAACTTAAGACAAGTAACACATAAAAAAAATCAAAATTTGCGTATCTAACAACTGCGCTACTCACAAGAACCACACATAGGAGTATTGAACAAAATACATTGATCAGAAATAAACGCTAGTGAAAACATCTATATACAATTCAAGCGTGGCACCCAGAAACAGACACCTCATAATCGTTTAACATCGAAATCTTGACACGACTAATGTGAAGTGAATGTCCCAGACCACCAAAAAAATTACTAGCAGAACTCTTCACATACTCAAAGCATAAGAAATTGCAATGGTTCTCTAAGAGCATTGATAACAATATTTAATGAAAATAATTAAGTAAAAGTAAAAAAATTTAGAGATTGAAACGATGGGTGTGCATAGGTGGAGAAAAAAAAATTTATAACCGCGGAGAATGCTTAATTGCCTAAGAAATTAAAAAATTCACTACAAGCATTGGTTACAAATGAAAGTTTAAAAAAAATTAACGTAATTAATTCAGATTTGCAAATTAAAATTCTATAAATTAACGAGTCGTATAAATGGTAACAAAAAAATTTTATAACCTCTAAGAATGCTGAGTAGCCTAAGGAATTTTAAAAAATTTAACCACGAGCATTGGTTACAAATGAAATTAAGAAAAAAAATTACTGTAATATTAAATTTAGAATTGCAAACTATGAGTGCGCATGTGATCAGTATGCACCCCCAATGTGTACAAAAAAGCAAAACAAAACAAAACATCCCATTTCCCTGCGATAGGACGATCGCCGGCAACCGCCAACACAAGAAACAGAATGCAAATTAAGACTAAAAAAATTTTGCAAATCGATTGAAAAAATAACTATATCGATTCATACTTTTAAAATAAATTTGAGGGGAAAAAATTTCTTCCACATTCAATACATTCA